>WEIT01004277.1:54566-85454 GCA_013389985.1 Dryoscopus gambensis | reverse complement strand
AGTTCAATTCACCCGAAGTCAAATTTCATAATGTGATCCAGTTATGTTTGTAAGAGTGCACTTCTATATGCCAAGCATTCACGTATTTAGACAAATTCTGGAAATACTTCACCTAATTTTCAGAAGGTCCTAGTTTGTCACAAATTAATTCTTAGATAGCAGTTCAGATTTTTAAATCAGAGATCATACAGTAAACAAATTCACTGAGTCTACCATCAATAATGACTTACTGTCATTTAAAGAATAAAGATTAGTTGGTTTTGAGGACAAATTTTCTAAGCCTTTTCTGGGGTTTGCTACAGAGAGAAGATAAAGTGATATTACTACTTAATTTGTCTTCAGACTTTCACTAGAAAGCATGTTAGAGTGATTTTCTTTTATTGGGTACTAATTATTCAATTCCAGTTTACAGAACCTATCCTTAAATAGTTTTCTTTAAATTATGCTGAAAGAAATAAAGTAAATATTTTTATTAGTCTTCAACATTTTTAAAAAATTCTGCCCCATTGCCCCAGAATCCATGTTTTGTTTAAATACAGCTTCAAAATAACTAAGTTTGGGGATTTTTTCTGGGATTCTATGTAAAAGGAATTTCAGTACACACAGAAAGTTAAGCCAAGCCTCTTTCATCCATATATACACATCCACAGGGCATACAGTATTAAAATATGCATGAGTGATTTTTTTTTTTTAGTGACACATACCTGTCTCTGTGTATTTTTTAATCTAAATCAAGTCCTGCTCTTTAGAACTGTGAAAGGTACTGTAGCAACTGGACATTATGAAAAGCACTGGATAGACATCACACCATAGTCTGTAACCTGACAAACACAACACAAAGTCTCTGCAAGCCGTAATGTTTTCAGATGGATTGTCAAGATAAATGTGTCCTTTAGGATCAAACTCTTTCTCTCGTGTTTTCCCTTCAACCCAAGTTGAATGAACATATTGGCTCAACACACTCAAGTAAAATTTTCTGGAGCAAACAGTTTCAAATATAATCAAATGTGTAAAAAAAATTAGACAGTCTGACCAAAGGAGCACTTTCTGTTGGTGTCATAAGAAAACTTACTACATAATCCAACAAGTCATGAGACTGGATAGTCAAAGTCTAGCTCAGAATGGATAAGGAAGTGAGATGCTGAGTTTTTATCACAGAATATTCCCCTGATCTTGTGTATGGAATAGGCTTCTCCAAAGTCCTTACTCCAGAGATGGCTGCATGTTGTGACAACACCTCTAAAAAGACTGATTTTCAAAAAAGGCTGATGCAATATCCCATGAAGGCACCTTATGACATTGTGAGTCACTGGGGAGACTCAGAAATGTGTCTTTCTATCTTATTCTAATGATTTTTAGATTTTTAATAAGCTATCTAATGTTATTGAGCTTTCGTAAAGATAGGCAGTGGGCCAGCAGGATAAACAGGACTTGAAGAGTCACAAGTTCACTGTTAATAGCTTTTATTAGCCCAAATGCTAACAAGATTTTTTGCATAACATCAAAGGAAGTCTGCTACTAATGGAAATAGCACTCATTTTGGCACCGAAGTACTCCGTGGGAGGTTATAAAGTACATGCAGAAACAGCAGAAAATGTTAGACTGCCCAGATAGAAAGTTAATTGTTTAGGAAGTGTGAATCTGGTGGAAATGAGACCTCGGCAGTTTAGTATCTCATGGAAACTCTGATTTCATATCACAGTATCACAGTACGTTTAAGGTTGGAAGAGACCACTGGAGGCCATCTAATCCAACATCTCTGCTCAAGGAGGTCCCCTAGAGCACAGTGCTCAGGACTATCCAGCCATATCCATCATCTGCACCTCACATAATTCATGCCTGTTAAAATAGTGTTCCTTGGAACAGCTGCAGATAAAACACACTGAGTGACTGACATAAGGAGACTGGGGTCTTGTTGAAATAAGTGGGGTCTAGAGAAATTGGTGTAACACAGATACATTTATAAAAAGATGATTTGTGTAGCAGGGGTATACACGTTACAAGATGGTACATTCTCATCTTTCTTGCAGAAAGTGAGTTGAGGCCATGAGGTTTCATAGCCACTGCAACTATTAGGCTTCTGTGAGGGTTATGATTCAGCTGTACGCTTTCTTTTCTACCTGCTCATCTGCCACCATAGAAACAATGGTGCCAGGTTTTTACAGAACATGTACTTGTTTGTACAGTTTTGTATTCATCTAATCTAATGCATCTCTAATGAACCCTTCACTGTAAAATTGGTACTGTCTTGAATATGAAAATAATAAATCCTTGGAATCCCTGCCTGCTTTTCAGACTAAACAGAGACCATGTGCATTATATATTTGTATTCATGAATATTTAAGAGTATTTGTTCTTGTATTGATTTTGTATGATGCCTTTGGGTGTTCCCTAGCAGGACTCCCTATGTAAACCTAAACAAGTGGCTTACAGGGGGACAGGGCTGGAGAAATCCATAAATATGTATTTAAATAAGTAAAGGGTCTAGTCAGTGTGTCAACATTTCATTTCCTGGGCATGCTTTCATTCTGTTTCAAAATCTGAATGTTAACCAAATACTAGCATTCGCTCTTTCATATTCTTGGACAGTCTGATCTACTCATAAAGATATTTAATGTTCTACACTGCATAAAATGCACTTCTTCTTACTATTTTAAATCCTATTTTCCCAGGCTATGCAGTAGTTTTTTGGCTTTTTTTTTCTTATTCATTCATCTCTTATTTTTATTGAACGTTAATCTTGTAAGTTTTAACAACTCTCTGTACAACAGCAGCTACCATAGACTCTCAGTTTTCTTGGCTAGAACGGCAGATTGAGAAGCAGCCTCTTCCACCACAGTACTGAAAAAAAATTATGTAGCTAGCTCTGTGTTATGCTTTCACTTGGAATATTAGCTTATAGTAATATCTTTATTTTATATAAAATAATCCAATATATACCCATTTGTGAAAAATATTTTTGAAACTTACAATATTATTTATAGGTGTGAGATCACAAGATGTTTCTGGTCCTGCATGTTGTGTGAATACTGGCAGTGAACTGATATATGACCATTTTGTTTCCTTTGGTTAACACAGAGCCTCTGTCAATGTGATGGGTGGATTCAGCAGATCATTTTAACAG
Source organism: Dryoscopus gambensis (assembly GCA_013389985.1). Lineage (NCBI taxonomy): Eukaryota > Metazoa > Chordata > Aves > Passeriformes > Malaconotidae > Dryoscopus > Dryoscopus gambensis. The sequence goes on along the minus strand of WEIT01004277.1, from coordinate 82,330 downwards.
ATGGTAAAAGGGAGTTTTGTGCTCTGGTGTCCCTGTATGTGATGAGTGCTTAGCTCTGTCTCAGCATCACATAACAGATGCTATAAAAACAACTGGCAAGAAAGAATGAGTGAAACAAAGAAACACTGCAATGTTATGAGGCACCTTCATGGTTAGTAGGGGCCAAAGATACATAGAAAGTGTGGCCATCAAGACTAGGGCAGTGATTGCCCCCCTGTACTTGGCACTTGTGAGGCCACAGCTCAAATCCTGTGTCCAGTTGTGGGCCTCTGTCTTGGTTTGAAAGACAGGTGTCTGCTAAGGCAGGAGCCTCCCTTGGAATGGGAAATGTAACCCCCTTCCCTCCAAATTATTATAATTTTGAAATTAAGGGGCTTTCAGGCAAAGACATGAGAAATGAGAATAATAGTTCTTTACTAGTATATATAACAATAATAACAAGGCAATAATACAGAAATACTGGCTTAACCTGACAGACTCAGGATACAACCTGACACCCTGCGGGGCAGGGTTGTGGTAGCAGTCTGATTAAGTGGTGGCTGCAGCCCTCTTGAGGTGATAGATATGGTTCTGTTGAAGTGGTGATCCTGTAGAAGGGTCTGGTCTTCCTCTGAAGGTCCAGTGGTGGTTATGTAGCTCTTGGCCTCTGGGAATCTGGTAGGTAAGGGCTGAGTGTGGTGTTCCAAACCTCAGATTATATCCAGGTAGGAATGCTTGGTTCCTCCCCCTGGGCAAAGCATCTCACAACCGGGTGATGCAATTTATGAGTCATGCAGTGAGGCTAGATGGCCCATTAACAGAAGATATCCCCTAGAGGGTGTTACCAAGGATGTGTCATCGAAGAGATAAAGAACCCTGCCCCACCTGGTTTTAACAGCTGGTGATAGAATACATACTTTTGGTTACATCCTACATTGTAACCTAAGACAGCCCATCACTGCAAGGATGTTGAGGTGCTGGAGTATGTCCAGAGAAGGGCAACAGAGCTGGGGAAGGGTCTGGAGCACAAGTCTGATCACGAGCAGCTGAGGGGGTGTTTAGTCTGGAGAAAAGGAGGCTCAGGGGGACCTTCTCACTCTCTACAGGTCCCTGGCAGGAGGAGGATAGTGCCAGGTGGGGCTTCAGCTTTTCTCCCAGGTAACCAGCAACAGGACAAGAAGGAATGGCCTCCAATGCACCAGGGGAGGTTAAGGCTGGACATCAGGAACAATTTCTTCAATGAATAAGCAGTTAGGCACTGGAGCAGACTGTCCAGGGAGATGGTGAAATCACCCTTCCTGGAAGTATTCTAGAAATGACTGGATGTGGCACTCAGTGCTCTGGTCTGGTTGGCAAGGTGATGATAGATCAAAGGTTGGACTTGATGATCTTGGAGGTGTTTTCCAACCTAATTGGTTCACTGATTTCTAGCAAATGTATTTAAGCACACCATGAAGAACAAACTCAGATGAGACTCAAAGGGAATAGCTCCTCCATTTCCACTGCTTGATAATGGAAGTGATGGAAATTATTTTTAGAGGTTTGAGCTGTCAAAGGTCTCATCAGCTACCATATACACAGTCTTCTCAATAAGCATACCTGAAAATCTCTGAATTCAGCCTTCTTTGCAAAGGTGTTCCGTGCTACCTTACTTGTTGCAAATATAACAGCCTAGTTTTTCTTCTTGGGATGAAAGATAATAGTCTTTACTACTGAAGGGAAATATGAAATATTTGGAAAAACACAGGATTGCTTATTTTTGCATCTTGCCTACACTAATATTACTGTGATAGTTTTTCAATTACATGTTCGAAAGAAAGACAAAAATAATAAGAATCATTCTAAACACTGAGGAAATCTGTTCAACTCTTTTTTCCCTAGAATAATCTGCTGACAAACATTGTATGATCTTTTCTACAATGAATAGAAAATTATTCAGTACAAGTCACATGAGTTTGAACACCAGTAACCAACAACTGTCTTCATTCCCAAATTCTTCCAGACCTTCCTTACCCTTGAAGTCTGTGTTTCCTAACTATTGCTTTGACAAGCAGAATTTGATATTACAGTATTTTTTGTTGAAAAAACTGTCACTTTTACTGAATTTCCTGGGCCTAGTGTTGTATTTGTATCTGACAGTTGATGAGGCAACTGTAGAGAAGTTCAAATTCTCTTAGGTAGCTGTGAGAACCATATCCCTTGTTTAAAATATTTTTTTTTTCCTGAGCTGTGTTTGGAATGAGCTATATTTGGACTACCATTTCACATTAAGCTGCCTCTAGAAGGTTAATCAAGAGTCACAGCTTATGACTTACACCCACAACCTCTCCTCAGACTCAGCTATGATCCCTGAACATCCAGTCAACTCCTGAATTGTGATGGTTTCAAAGTATGAGGCTACACACGGCAGCTAAAGCATCTGGTGGCTGTTTTAATCTCAAATGTAGCTAAGACAAAAATTTTCCTTACCTCCTTGGATGCCCATTATCTCCACCATTTAATTAATGAAATTTCGTTACAGAATTTAAATTACAGAATTTAAATCATTCCTTTCTTATTTCTTTTCCTTTCTTGTTTCCCTCATGATAGACTGAACACTGTCCTTACTCAGATCATGAATATATTATCATTTACCATAGCAAAACTGCATTTTTATTTTGAACTTTCAATGTTTAAACTGTAAATGTGACTCCCCAGAAAACTTGGGAGGAATGTTTCCTACATACTTTGTGCAGCACTAAATCCAGTGGGCACAGATTGTCATCAGCTGATATTAGTGAATGACCTGGTACGTAAAAACTGACTCAGTGCATAACATTTGCAAAATCGGGGCCTTACATCTGAAAGGTTCATGCAGATGTAGAATTGTGAAACTCTACTCATTATTTTCCTGAGAGGCTGAAATATGTTCACCTTTTACAATGCATTTTAAACTCCATTAAAAATCAAGTGTTGTGAGCAATAGCCTAGGAAGCACTCCTGCTTTGGCAGGGAGACTAGGAAAATAATCTAATAGGCTTTCTTCCTCAGTAATATCTGTTATTCTGTTAACTTTGATAATGTGGCTAATTATATAATTTTAAATTAATTAAACCTGTAAACATTTCCTTCTCAAAATGCGTTAAGTACTCTCTGACAAATTAAACAATCTACTGATAATAGAAAATGAACTGACTAAGTAAAATCTACTCTTACATGTTTTGTTCAGCCATTTTTTTCAGCATTTCTTAAAATCAGACCAAAATTAATGAAAATTTCAGGTTTTGAAAAGAACACCTTTTTTTTTTTCTGTTTCTGAAGATTAGGAAGGGTTTGCTTGTAGAAGAGGTATTGATGCCTCAAAAAACATCATTTTTAGGTTAGATGTCATCACAATATCTCAAAATCTAACACAGTATATCATAATCTACAGAACAGAGCAGATAATTTCCCTAAGAATTACAACTAGATAGAAAGCAAAGTTCCTTCTTAGAGAGAGAATTGTAAGTGAAGTCTATCTGAGATGGATTTAGATAGACATTATTACCCAGAAAATTCCTATCTTTAGCCTCTTAGAAAGAAATATCTCCTCATATCTTCCCATAGCCTTCTCAGTGTTGAAAGAGACAGAGAATAAGTAGGGTGTTTTAAGAAGCCCATACCATTTTCTTTACCATTTACAGTACCTTCAAGACACCTCTAATTTAGGTTAAAATATGATAAGAGTTGAAATTCAGATGGCTTGTAAAAAAGTCAGTTCCTGAAGTTGACTGCATTTTGGGTATTAATTTATAACTTATATTTTAGTTTGTTTGCTTATTTATTGTTCATCTTCTCTTGATACTTATATTGATTAAAGGTGATTTTATCTTTTAAAACTATCCAAAAGGATACTTTTTGTATAAATATGTTAAGTATTTCTTAATCCTTCCAATTTACTCAGTAAGATCTATCCTCAAGAGTTTATTTATGATTTTATTTCACAATATAATTTTAAGGAAATTTCTACTCACTCTAACTTTGTGTGGAGTAACACACTTGCTGATAATGAGTATCATACATCTGACTATTTTAAAACTTCAAAGGCTTCACAACGACTGTCAGTATTCAATATTTTAAATACAGAATCACAGAATGGTGAGGCAGCCTTCTGCCCATGTTCAGGGCAGGGTCAGCCAGAGCAGGTTGCCTAGGATTGTGTCCAATCAGGTTCTGAATACCTAAGGATGGAGAGTCAAGAATTTTTCTGAGGACCCAGCTACAGTGTTGGCCCATGCTCACAGTAAATGCTGTTCTTTATTTTAGATGGAATTTAAAATGTCTAGCTAGAGAGTTGCCAATCTCTACTGGTTTTTTCCTCCCCAGGTGCAGGACTTTGTGCTTCCCTTTGTTGAATATCACAAGGCTCCCATCAGACCACTTCTCCAGCCTTTCAAAATCCCTCTAAATTATAACACAACCTTTTGTTGTATCAACCACTCTTTCCAGTTTTATATGATCTGGAAACCTGCTGAGTAAAGGCTCTTTCCCATCAGCCTGGTTAACAAAGGTGTCAAACAGGATTGAGCGTGGTATTAACCGCTGGGGTATGTTACTAGGGACCACCTTCCAGCTTCTCTTTGCACTGCTTATCACAGGCAATTTTCAGTCCACCTTGCTGTCCACTTCTGTAGCCCATGCTTCATCAGCTTTCCTGTGAGAGTATTATGGAAGACAATATCAAAAGCCTTACCAAGGTGAAGATAAATAATATTCACTTCTCCCCCCTCATGCACCAAACCTGTCATCTCATTATAGAAACCTATCAGGTTTTTCATGCACCATTTTCCCTTCATAAATCCAGTCTGACTACTCCCAGTCACCTTCTTGTCCTTTGTGTGTTTGCAAATGGTTACCAGGATTATTCGCTACATCCCCTTCCTGAGGACTGAGGTGAGGTTGATTTGTCTGCAGTTCCCTGGCCCAGGCCTTGAAGATGGAGGTCATATTTTCTTTCTTCCCGTCTTGATCAACTTCCCTGGATTGCCGTAGTCTTCCCCAGATAACAGTGAGTGGCTTCAGTGGCATTGACCTCAGCACTTGTGAGTGCATCCCAATAGGTTTGAGAGACTTGGGTATGTTCAGCCAGTTTAAATGGTCCCTAATTTCATCCTCCTCCACAGACAGTAAGCACTCCTTGCTCCAGACTTTCCCACGAGTCTCAGGGCCTGGGATTCTTGACGAAATTATGGAGTGGCACAGCCTTTTCCATGTCCTTTATCACTAGGAGACAGCCCCATTCAGCTGTAGGTCCTTTTCTTGCCATTGTACCTACGGATTCAGGGGATACAGATAACAAAACAGTAGCCAAGGGTTAATTTGAGCCATGTGCACACCTAACCCCAGTGCTGGTGAAGGTCTGACTCAAGTCATGTTTGGGAGACACTGACAGCTGTAGTCAGGGTGCAGGTATGACCATGAGCCCATTTCCTCACTCCATAAGCAGTGGAGAGCCCAGCGCATGCTGAGCTATCCTGCATGAGATACATGGCAGGATCCACCCTGGAGTAGGGATACCTCTAAAGGTTGTTGCTCAAGGTTTAGAGATTCCTAATCTAATCAGACACCCAGTAAGTGAATTGGGAATGAGCACACTGAAACTTTGAAGTCTTAGCTAAGTGGTATAGGAGCTTGGTTGTGCACATATAGTCCTTTTGACATAAACCACTGACCAAGTCCAGAAGTAAATCTGGATCCAGCTGCACCTAAACTCCCCTCTGAGGAGATTAGAATGCAAAGAGGTCCTTTCTGAACCTTGTGACTCAAAAGGAGGGTCTCCCTAACAGTTTTGTCTGACCCTGTCCTTTCTGCAGCAAATAATCAAGTGTACCTTGTCATCAGAACTGTTAAGGCCCTATCACATTTACCATCAACTTTGTTGAATTTCTGTTTTATAGCAATAAACACATTGCTGCTTATCTCTTACCAGTGAAGTGCATCACTCTATCCAAGACACTCCCACAGCCCCAAGCCGGCAGGATGCATCCTCTGCCTGAGCTGGGTTGAGACCTGTCTCCCAACATGTCGGGGTGCAACTGGCTCTCTCTGTTAGGAACACAAAAGGTTTTAAAGAACTGATTTAAAGCATGGTTTGCTTGGATGTGGTGTAAAAAGCTACTTCAAGTGTTAGCTCTTACAAAAAACCAAAAATCAACCAGTAACTTACTTTTTCCTGCTAGTTCGAACTAGTACTTTGGACTCTGTTTAGCCATACTTTTATAAGGCTTCAGCAATGTGGCTTCACAACTGCTTGCCATTTTCATTCTGGTTCTCCACTAACATGTTTTATTAGAAATATTTCAAAAGCAGTAGCAGAAAGAGGTCAGGACCTGTTATTTTTTCTATAATGATGTTATGACAGAAGGGGATTCTGAGGGTCTCTTATAAAAGCAGAAATTAAACCAAAAACTAAAATAAAACAAAATCAGGACTAACTCGCAAGTGTGCCACAGAACTGGATATATATCCAATTTAAAAATGTATCTGGAAGAAAATAATTCCTTTATTGAACAGTTTGAACTTGCCAAAATTATGTCTGATTCCAAAAAAAGAGGAGAAAGACAAAATAAAAAATACACTGTCTGCTTGCTATTCCCCTTTCATATGACTGTGGTTGAACCTTATGACATGCTGCAGCACACTTTTACACCTAAGCAATATTTGCAAAATGCAAATGATCTAATTAGGGAAAAATCCACAAAACCACATTATTGAAGATAAGGGGAAAGTACTTCCAAATTAATATATTCTCAAGCTCCTAATTTTTTCATTCCACCTATAAAACTAAATATAACTTTGCCATAATCACTTGTTATCACAGATCAAGGGACAGCTTACTTCTTACCTTTGCAAAATACCAGGAAGCTGCAATAATTGTCAACTTACTGTCTTGAATTGCACCAAAATGCAGTCTTTATTATAAAAGTTATATTATTTGCTCATTAATCTTCTTCTAGATAAATTTTCTTGTCCTGAAAGAAATTATCTTTATGTAATAATTTCTTTTACTATTTACACACTCTGATTTAATCTTTTGATCATATGTGAATTTAATTTGTCCTCACTGCTAAAAAGAGTGTGATACCCAAACCATTATAAACCTCAAAGAAGATGAGTTTTTCTTTTTTTTTTTTTAATTTCAATTTAAGGTTTTATTTTGATACTTATTTTTCCACTTTTGTTGGTGAACTATATTTTAATTGCATTTTCTGACTAGCTCTGGGATTAAAAAAAGTGCATTTTAATTGCATTTAAGTTGTTTTACTACTCAGGCTATTTTAAGTATAACTGCTTTGCAAGCTTTTTTGATTCCTGTCTTCCGCCACTATTCATTTTGCTTCCTTTTAATATTTTGTGACTAAATAGAACATCCTTCTCTTGCCAAGCATAGTGAAAACAGCAGGACCCTATACTGGTGTTTGCAGGACCGCATGTGACACAAACATCCATTTTTGCTTGTTTCTTCTCATGCTATTTTTCTTTACTCCTCAAGATAGCTCTTTATCCTCCTAAACTGCATATATCTCCTGCAGTACCAGATGGTCTTGATAAAAGTCATCTTTGGGTGGTCAAGTAATAGGAGAGATTTTATAATGTTTCTTTAAAGGCTGTATATTCTGTCCAAAATTTCTCCGTCAAATCCTGTGTGTCACTTGCTCATATATAACTGTTATGTTTGTCACCAAGGTATTTCATTAAACCATCCTGATAAGCCTTAAACAATGTTGTTCATTCTTCTGTGTTTTATCTTTACTCAGCATTTTCTTGCTTTCTTTATATAATTCCAGACTTGGATGTGTTATTTGAGGTTCTTTTAGTGATTACTTCATACTGGAAGGCTCACACCTCGTGCATTGGATTTCTGCTGTTCTATACTGGGTCCTGTTGATTTTAGTGTCTTTTGCAGATATGTTTCCTTTTCCAATTTGTTATGTTCTTTTCCTCATGTAATGCTATGTTCCTTCAGGCTTTTTCTCTTGTTCTGATTTGGTGTAAGTATTTCTCTGATGGTAGTTCTCTCTTCAGCCTTTTTTCCTCCTTTGAGAATGCTCAAGGAACAGTTCATGTAAATAGCCTGTGGTGACAGTCACCTCTACCAATAAATTATCCCTAATGTCTCTTACAGGGTTATCCACTACAAGAGACTCCCTTCCTTCTTAGTATTTTTGCAGTAATAATACTTCATTCTTGGTTTCACATTTCCCTAAAATTATTTTTTCATTCCTTTGGCCTCATTCTATAAACTCTCCGTCTTTTTCTGTGCTTGAAGCATTTTGTGTTTTATGTTTCACACTTTATTCTTTTTATATTAAAATGTTGCCCTTGCACTTCAGTAACACCTTTTATGTGAAGACCTATGAGCTTTATAATAACTAATGAGTTAAGCTCTGTTATGGAAATTGCATATGTCAGCCATTGGAACAGGGTTTGTCTCTACATTTCTGCATAAGCCAAAAGACAGATTCCTTTATGAAAGTACTTTTTAAGCTATGAAAAATCCTTTAATAGCACCACAGCTCGAGTTGGGTGCTTCCAAAGAGGGACCCCATACAAAAAAAATCTCTGGGCAATTATATCCTGATGATCTGAGTTTTCCACCCCAAATGTAAAATTTTTGACCAATAATAATAGTGAGGTCCAGGGTCCCCTAGTTTTTTTATCCATTTGATTTGTTTCCTGTTTGGTTACTAAGCAGTTGCTAAGTAGTTGTCTCCTTACACAATATCACATCCTCTCAGGTCAGCTTCTCTAGTTAGTTATTCAGCATGTTGGAATAGTTGTTACAGTTCATATACCACAGTCTACAGGCTTTGCCTACTCTAGCTATTGATGTTTAAGCTGCTCTCTTTGTCTACTCTAGCTATTACTAATCTTTAAGCTGATAGCTCTAGGATTCAATTAACTTTTTCTACAATAGCTCTCAATATATCTAAGTAATGCCTGTAATTTCTATATTAGAGGAAACTGAGGCACTGGAGCAAAAACTTCTGGGAGATAAATACTAAGTCTCAGTCAAGCTACAAGAATGTAATTTTGTTCCCCGGGTTTTTTTGGGGGGGGTTAGTTTCTTGGGTTTTTTTACTGGTCTGCTTATCACGACATGCTTCTCCTACAAATAAAGTTTGAATTTATTATTTCCTATTCATTCACTGATAGTAGTCCCTATGACTAATACATATTTTGCCATTTAAACTTGCAAACCTATCAGAAAAGAAGGAGAACACATGCATAAAAGCTCTTTCAGGCTCTTTATATTGTGACCTTCCTCATATTCAGTATAGCAGCACATCTAGTACTAGGTACTCTTCAGGGTATATATTGTGTTTATACACTTTTTCATAAATTAAAAACTCAACATCTAGAAATAATAATTGATATAGTATTCCCTTTCGTGTGTGTTTGTTACACTGGAATTTTAAATTTTGTGATGACAATTACATTTCAAGGCTGTATCGTAGGCATGTGCAGCCCTATCAGATTGACATTCTGCTAGTTACCCCTTAAAATGCTTGTTTTGATGATATCTGTAATATAAAAGTTTCTGAGTAGAGACCACCTTACTAAAACATTATTAAATTGACAACCTTGCACTAATATGTACGTTTTAGCCTTCCAGTAATTTATAGGTCTTTCAAACTTTTTAATTGCTATGTTCTGTGTTGTGTAATGTGATTTTGTGCTTCTTATGCTAGTTGTTTGAGCTTGTTTTGATGGGGATAGAGATTTTTTTTTTCCAAATGAGCTTTTATGATTTGAATTGTGCTCAAAACTGTTGGCACAGGGTTTTTTATCTACTGCTTCTGCACAGTGTCAAGGCTGGGGGCACACGAGAAGTTGAAAGGGGACACAATCAAGACAGCTGACCCCAGTGACCAGTGGGATATCCCAGACCATATGGTGTCCCACTCAGCGTATAAAGTCAGGGAAAGGTGGAGGAAGAGGATTACATATTTGGAGAGACAGTGTTTTTCTTCCCAAGTCACCATTATGTATGATGGGAGCATGCTCTCCTGGGGATGACTGAACATCTGCCTGCCCTTGGGAAGTGGGGAATGAATTCCTTGTTTTGCTTTGCTTGTAAGCACAACTTTTGCTTTCCCTATGAAACCACCTTTTTCTGAACCCACCAGTTTTCTCACTTTCGCTCTACAGATTCTGCCCCCTCATTCCACCGGGGGAAAGTGTCCAGGTGACTGTGTGGGGTGTAGTTGCCAGCTGGGGTTAAAGAGAGTCCTTTGTTGGCACACAACATGGAGCTCAAAGATTTCAAGATAACAACAGATTTGATTGAAATGTGCCAGATCAAATACAGAGCTGTCATTGCTGCTTAGCTTTTAAATGACAGGCTCCTGTGCCTGCCGTGGGACTTGCTCACCCTGCTGTGTATTCCAGTCTAGTTCTCATTAGTGGCTCGCTTCTTATTTTGCTGCTTGCTGTGGTGCTCTACTGCTTCTCATCTTACTCTGGGGACATTTTGGTTGTAGCAGTGGCTGTGCATCTGGCTGGTACATGGCCAGGGCCTTCCAACTACTTCTGTGCTGCTGCACTGGGCAGGCTGGAACTCCAGCCTGAAGTCCAGAGCACGGTGACCTGTGGATGGGCAGGACAACTGTGATGGAACAACTGTGGCTGTGAATAAGAACATAATAAAGCAGGTTTCTCTCCAAGTGTCTGTGCCAGTTATAGCTCTGCAGAGCAGCTGTAGCTCTGAAGAGACTGTGGCTCACAGATAAGGCTCCAGTTGGAGTGAGTACACCCCTAAGGGACTGCAGTCTCCAGATAAGTCCGAGCTGAAGTGGGTAAAAGGGAGGAATTCATTCCAGTGTTGAACCGTATGGTCTGGTCCAAAGGGAACAGGGTGGAGACGGTAATGAAAATGCCCTTAAATTGTTGCAATCCAGGTTTTGAGTTGCATGTTATGGAAATTACACTTATGCGGGAGCCCCTTGTTGCTAGCCAGGCTGGGAGCAAAGGGAGGAGTGCGTTGCAACTTTAAACAATATAACCCAGCTCAAAAGAACCAAGGGTGGAGATTGTAATGACAATATTTTTAAATTGTTGTAAGCCATGATTTGAGTTGCTTATTATAGGAATTATTTTAGCAGAGACCACATGAATAAGTGGAGGACAAGTCTTACAAGAAGCAGTGCAAGTGCAGCACCTGACCTGACCTGACTTTCGTGTCCAAAGGTGCCTTATAGCAAATTTCCCTTTAGGTATCTACAGCAAATTTGAATCACTATCCTCTTCTTTTTATTGTCACTTATTGACCAACGGAGATTTTACCCAACATGTACCTTTTTTCCCAAGATCCTTCAGATCTCTGCATGCATTCACAAGTGCCAGTTCTACCCAATTATGAAACATGATTCTGTTTCCTGCCAATTCAGTGATGCCTTTGGAGAACCATAATCCCCTGCTCTAATGGAGTCAATGCCTGTTTCCACATTAGAAGCATTACAAGGAGCAAATATGAAGTACTGCATTTACAATGCAATTACCTTACTGGTCTTCTCAGTGATATAGTTTATTTTTTTAATTTGCCTGAGAAAAATGCCCTTCGATTTTGGCAATACTGCTCTCTCAAAATTGTTTATATTAAAATGTGTCCTTTAGAGAAGTAAGTGTGAAGGAAAGACAAGAAAAACAAGTTGATGTTTGTGTGAGTTCTCACGGCCAAAGCCTCACTGTGGCACATCATGACATAAAAGACCAAACAAGTAACAACCCCTGACACAAGGTGTTTATGAATAGCAAATATCATAGAGGCTTGATTTTGTCATCCCTATGGATTAAGAGTCTGATCAAAATCCATATAACTCTACTTGAGGATGAATAAGAGCAGCAAAATATAACTAAACTCTTTCATTTTCAGACAAAGACCTTCTGAAAAGATGACAATGAAAGGAGAAGCAAATGCTCTTGTGAAGAGATATCTAATTTTAGTGATGTATCTGACTGAATAGTTATTTCTAACTACTAATTGAATAGCTGGATTCAGCTGAAGTAATGGGAACTGGGGTCCTCAATGCAGGATTATGGTATCCCCAGCTGTAGATGCATACAAAGGATGTGAATTGCACACAGATAATACATTTTATTGATGTATACTTTTAGAGTGTAGGCTTAAACAAGTGCAAATACACTAAAAATTGAATGTGAAGTCTGCAAAAAGTAGGGGAGAAACAGAAGTTGCAAGGCTTAGTCCTCATATTCCCATCTATATGAGCCTGATATATTCCCCTGAACTTGAAAGGTAAATTGTAATAAAGAGTATCTGCTATAAAACCAAAGAAAAATACAAGATCCTATGAAACAGAAAAAGAAATATGAACTATGATAGATAAAAGAACTTATTAATCTTTAATCATGTCCATTCTGAAAGAGTCAATACTTCTAGATGCTGGAGTCTTCCCTTTGTTCGCTAAACCTATTAACAACTTTCTTAAAGACAACATAGCAAATCAAAACTCAGGCAAGGTATGAAATCCACAACTAAGCTTTAGTGTGAGTATAGCATTTATACACTAAGCACAGATCTGATTGTGACCTTTGTTGCAGAAAATAGTTCAAGTTCTCTTACTGTGCCTGGGTTACTTTCTTGAGAAAGAATCTCATGCCATCGAATTCTCTGCCAGACCAGGGCAGGCATTCCTTAAGGCCACTGATCTTGATGAGGTTTTCCCATTCTTGAATTAGGAATGGGGTTTTTTGCAGTGTGCCTCCTTGAGGATGGATCTTCATATCTGGTACATTCAAAGGTACAGACACATTATTATCATTTTCTTCCAGTTAGTTTNAAAAAAAAAAAAGAAAAAAGGGAGGCTTAATCCCTCAACTTCTCTATGTGTATCTTTGATCAAAACTAACTGTACCTGAAAACTCCTTTTCCTTTCAGTCAGGGTACGCCAGTCTTAGTAAAAATGCTTGATTTATGTTTTTCCTTTTTGAGAATTGGGACAGTATGAAGGAAATTCTTCTATTACGACATGTACTTAAAATGAGTAATTCTGTCCTGTAACAGATAGACACAAAAGAGTATCTGAATGCCTTGTCTTTTCTTCCCCTCACTACTCTATACACTTTTTCTGACACCAACTTCCATTCAGATTTTTTACTGCCAAAAAAGAAATTAAAGAAACTGTGATCTTCATGAAGTGAAGTTTCACTTTCAGCCAGTGAACACTTTGCTGTTTTTAATATTTTCAAGCATTTGGCCGCCACCTGCTTTGTTTGTGTGTTAAAGCCTAAGATAATTGTAAGAAATGAACGTTCACTAATAGTTCGGGGAATTCAACAGATCATTCCTGTAACTGATAATCAAATTGTCCTTGAAACAGGGTGCAAAAATAATGTGTGATGGAAAACAATATTGGAGTGAATGACCAGGGAACCTTCCTGGAAATGACCCCAGCAGTTACAGGTCCGCTTTTCTTATTCAGGCATTTAATACCAAACATCTTGCAGCAGTTTCTTTTTCTCCTTCTCACCCCCCTTTCTAATCTGGGATTTGATTAAATTTATTGCTTTATGTTTCATTACTCTCCTGGATTAGAGGAATATAGCAGAGCAGTAGAGTTACTCACATATGTGCTGGTACGGATAGTTAACTTCAATTACGGGGCATGCAGTTCTTGATGAGCAGGCCAGGCACAAACAGAGGAATTTGGTTTTAATGGGCTATTTTATGTTTTCTTCTTGTTCTTTCTCTTCAGAGAATAAAATTGTCCTTGCAAATTTAACCACAATCTCTAGGCTGGAAGGTGAAGCAAAAAAGAACTATTTTTATTGGAGTATTCCTCAGCAGAAAGGTAGTAAGGGACAAATTACAGCACACCACAGGCAAACTGAATTCTCCTAAGTCTGTTCGTTGCATAAATGTGTCAATTTTTTTATTCAAACCTTCTTTTTTTTTACTTCATATTAATTAATATTCTGTGAACTTAGATAAGCACCCATTTGCACAAATCCCAGTAGGTTAATGGGCCATTTAACAAGACAGACACAAGCATTTAGGGTTGGTTCCAGCTTTTCCATAGGCCAACATGAATTTTTTTGACCAATGTGCGTATATTATAATTTTTTACAGGCATAAGGCTTCTAATGGATATTGTTAATTGAAATGAACTGTTTATATTTCAATTTTATGTCTTTTACAGTGAAACATCATTCTAAAGTCAATTTTTGGGCAAAGCTAATCCAAAGTAAAACATTCACTAATAGTTCCACTTTCCCCCTCATTAGCTTGTCAGTTACCAAAAGTTTTTTCTCCTTTAAAGAATTAAAAAATAACCTCATACTTAGTTGCAATTTAAAAAAAAATCACTCTCATTGCATAGTTGAAAAAAGTAATTTGCTGTGATAGTAGATCTTCATATCATTAAAGAACTCATTCATAAAGATATCAAAAACTTATCATAAAAAGAAAGTATCTATACTTTTATGAGACACAAATAAAATAAGAGTTTTAGAATGGCAGCAAGAATCAGAAACTTACAGATGAAGACAGAAATCAAGTTTAAGACTTAAAATTATGAGAAAAGAATAAATAGAAACAGACTGATGATAATATACCATTACCTCAAATATGTCAAATTTGATCCAATTGAAGCTACTGTCAAAATATCTTTTGATCTCAAGAATTCCTCTCTGTGAATATGACTGTGGATGTTAATGCACTGATGTCCTGTGAATTTTTTTTCTTTGATTTTCATCAAAAATAGTGTCCAGTGTCCTTCTTGCACAGTATATGAAAGCAGAAACAGACTATAACAGGTTATTTCACCTCATGATATTTGAAACTGAGGAGACTGCTGTGTTCTAGCACTCAAACGGACAAGAGGATGAAATTTTGTCTTTGACCAGAACTCTGGAGTGCTTGGTCATTCTGGTTTTTAAAGTCTTGCTTCCCCAGGTAACCTCTAAGTAATCGTAACTTAATCATTAGGTAATCACTACTTAACATGATCCTCTTTGGTTTAGATGGCACTATTTTATCATTAAACATACCTTTAATTTTTCATAGACCAGTTTTCAGCTGCAGATACTTTCGGACAATAGAAAGCATATTGTCCCTGTACTGCTTAATACACACGTTTTGAAGGAAGGCAGTATAAATGACACCATGATACCATTTGTATGTTGTAGAATAATGAATGAATAAAAATAATTATTTCTTGCACAATTTTCTAAAACTAGTTGGCATAAAATTTTGCTAAAGAAGGAAATTTAAGAAGATTTTTAAAATGAATATATCTTTCTTGTAAACAAAAATATTGGCAAAAATCAGCTTTTTTTTTTAATATTAGACATATGTCAGGCTATCTACTGCTAGTTTGGGGGGTTTTTTAGCCATTCCTTGAGTTGGGTATTGGTTCATAAATAGAAGAACTAAAGTGACAAATTTGCTGTTCTGCTATAAGAATTCTGATGTTCCTACATCAAACAATATTTTAGATGTTTGTAAATTCACTAATTTTCAAAAGAATTAAAAAAAACAGAACCTTCAAAATGCTTCCACCTAATGCAGAGAACAGCAGCTGTTACTTATTCTCTACCCAATAAAATTCATTGAACCACTTTCTTGTATTTGCTACTCTGGAATATGGCAGGCCCTCTGTAGCCTTAAAGCTCTGAGTACTCTAATTTAACTTTGAAATTATCAGTTTTCAAGTAGAAAAGGGAAGACTACAAAAGCTTCAGAAGTCCTTTGCAACCTACCTGGTTTATGGCTTCCATGATCTGCAACTGCCTTTCAAGCAAATCCCAACGCCATTGTCCAAGCTAGAAGCGATCAAAAAAACACTAAGGAGAATTATCTGATGAACAAGATCTAGAATATGGAAATCTGTTCCAGGACTAAAACTCATAAAGCAGTCAACAACAATTAGAATCAAATGCAAAACCCATTATCTTGGTTAGATGTTCAAGGATATCTCCTTCCTAAGTATGAACGTGCACATCCATCTGTTAGTCTTCAAGGAGACGTGAATCTCCTTTCGTGGCAGAGGCTTTTCAAACACTAAACCAGCGAGTATTTATACTCAGTCACTGAAGAGTCATTGGCCTCTCAGTGTATAACTGGTAGAACACACAGGGACGTGAAATACTTGCTTTACTTGAATTGTAGTCTCTTAAGTGAAAATATACCAGCTGTTCTGAGCATATATAAAACCCTAATTTACTAAAGACCTTGATTCTCTATTTACTTTCATATGTTTGTGAACATACTCTCTTTTCTAGATTAGTAGTTTTTTCTCTTTTCAAATGCTAATATTCTGTCATTTTGGTATTTAATGTCGTATAGCCATAAAACTATAGATGTACAACTTCATACTTCAACTGATTACATAAATTATTTTAAACACTAAAGTAAAAAGACAAAAAACCGAGAATATCTGCTTATATTTCTCTCTGTCTTCAAAAGGCTCCTAAGGATTGAGGAGCCCTCATAGAATGACTGCTCTCTTGAATCTCAGGGAAAGGATTATCTAGGAAAAGGCTTCCTCTCAGCTGTGCCGATCTCATTCACTGAGAATAGAAAAAATGCTTGAAATCACATTGAACACCACAGGAGGTTTTATTTGATCACAGAAAGAAAAATACAGATCTGTATTTTCAAATCTCATTTAGACAACAATCAAAACACTGACCCAAAATAATTCTATCATGTACTGACAAAACAAGAGGAAATAGCTTCAAAATTAATTAGAGTAGGCTTAGACTAGACATTCAAAAATAAAAAAACTACAGTAAGTGTTGTGAGACACTTGAACAGGTTTTCCAGAGAAGTTGTGGATGTCCCATCTTTGGAAGTGTCCAAGCACAGGTTACACAGGGCTCTGACCAACCTGGTCTAGTGAGTGGTGTCCTTTTCCATGACAGGGGTGTGGGAACGACACGTTTAATGTCCCTTCCAACCCCAGCCATTCTGTGATTCTATGATTCCAGGACTCCCAAGCAGAAATGCTGAAAGGAAGGACAATAAAATATTCAGGAAGGGTTCAGTGTCACTGTACCATATATTACTGTCAGGGTTGCCATTTTTGAGACAATATAAATAAGTGGCATGAGAGAAATAGAAAGTTTGGCTTCAGGTCATATGCAGCATTAATGAGATTTTGGCAAAAAAAGTTGAAATATTTATTGAAACACCTTGAAAAATAATAACATTGTGGCCAATTAAGTTTTCTAGAACTCTTTTTGTCTTTTCTTGTACTAAAGGTCTGCCCCAGCATGTGAACTGGAGCTGTACTGTGCATCACCATGACATCTTCTATACATGTCAGCTCCTCGAGCTTCCTGTCTGTTCTTGTAACGGAGAATAAGCACAAACTTCTTGCATCCTCAGGCCATCAGAAAGTTTTTTAAAAAGAGTATTCTCCAGTTCAGTAGCCATGTTAGCACAGTGAATGATAACTGGAGGCAAAACAATATTTTGAGTACCCAGCTAATATGAAAGTCTGGTCAAAATATAATCTAAGAAGTATAAAAATAAAGAGCAAACATAGTCTGCAATCATATATAGTAGGTAAATTATACTTTTATTGGCATCTAGAGATGTTAAGGCAACAGAATTATAAGAGGGAAAATTAAAGAAAAATACCAAGAGAACAACTTACAAATTTTAGTTAAAAAAAAATAGAAGAATAAAGCATAAAATTAAGGAATATAGAATAAGGTATGGATATCAACTGTCAAACCAGAGAGTATTTATTTGCTCTTATCAAAGAATCACCCTGAAAAGAGTTTTTTTGTGCAGTAACATACATAACACAGATAAGGCTGATGACCCTACCCCTAAAAGTGAGCTGAACCACTACTTTGGTTAGAGACATCTAACAAGAGCAAACAAAATTTACTGAATAAAAATTCCTATATCTCACAAACTTATTTTACTCAAACTTATTTTACAAAATAAGTAAAAAAACTTATTTTACTACTAGAGCTACGGACAACCCCAGCTGAGGGTGACTTCTTTCAAGTGACATTTCTGATACGTAGTATGATTTGCCTAAATCAAAGTCATTTGTTCCTCTTTACCAGTCCTTTTCTTTTTTTTATTAAATGTAAGTTTTCCTGGAGCTTATTAATAATTACTATTATTTAAATTCACCATGCATAAAAAATGCAATTCAAGAGTTCATATTGATCATTTTTTATGACCGTTTGAAATTTCACAACAAGGAAGAAAAAAGGGAAAAAATACTTTCATGTTTCCCTTGCTTAAATGGTTTCAAGTAGAAATTTAGTTGGCAATTAATGTAGATGAAAAACCAGGAACACCTCTTAACTTCCTCTCCAGCTGCTATCTCTGGCATCATGGAAGTCACTCATTAGGAGGAAAGGTTCTTGAGACAACCAGAATGCTGAGAGAAAGAAAAATACTATAGAAAGATTTAAAGAATACTTTTTGTCTCTTGCCCTGTCACTGGGAAGTGGTGAGAAGATTCTAGCTTCATCTTTCCTGTCCTCCATCACATACTTTTACATACTTATAATATACCCCCTGAACATTCTCTTTCTGGGCTGAATCCTCCCAGTTTTCTGTCTCCTCTTGTATATCAGATGCTCCTATCAAGGCCTTAATTGCCCTTGTGCCCTGTGCTGGACTCACTCCAGTAATTCTCTTTTTCTTTTGTACTGGGGAACCCAGTGCTCCAAATGTGTCTCATTCACCATCTTTTCCAACAACATGGATACTCCCAAGTCAAAGAATCATTTTTCCTTCAGTAAGTACCCTGGGTCCAAAGTGGACAATGCCACAGAGATTCTACTCTGCATTTCCAAACCTCCTCAATACATCTTGATCTCCTATAATTCTGTGAGCAGAGGGAGCAATCCAGTCCTAAATCAGTTTTGGTTGCGTTCCGCTGAGTTCCTAAATGTAAGAAACGAACTGAAAATTCTAAAGAAAAAAAAATCGTATTTTTATTAATCCCTTGTGTAATATTTTCCTTTCTAACTCTCCTTCTGAAATATATTGATCCTTTCCAACACTCCACCCTTCTTTTTTGCTGTGAAGTACAAGTCAACACAGCACTGCATACAGTACACTTATTTCTCTTGCTTGTCAAAAACATAACTGATGATTTCATCAGTGTTATTGGCACAGTTGTTGCAGAAAAAGGATTTCTTAGCTTGTTTCCCTGATAATCTTGCTTCTTTTGCAGTAATGTAAATATTCTGCAGCATCGTGTTTTGTCCATGATAAATGTGAGATTTTAAAATGTTCTTTTTTGTTTTCAAAGAATGTATCTAGGACTCGGAGACTTTTACTTATGAAGTTGTAAGTGAGAGATAATTTTGAAAATATTATTAAGTGCTGGATCTAAAGAAATTGCTGGAAGGATGACCCGAAATTAATTCTGAGAATTGGTCTAATTTACTGTGCTTCTAGCTGTTCTAAGGCATAACTACCACTGTGGAATTGTCCAAGTTTAAAGAGCCTGAATACATCCATGGACATCATGTGTGCCTGAGAACAGGAACTGTATCACCTGGAAAATCTGTCTTTGAGGACATCATTTACAACTACTTCGGCAGAAAGAGATCTTTATGCTTTCTCAGGCTCTGAGAAGGTTGAGGTGTGTTCCCATAAAAGAGTCAGGAAACGTTAGGCTTTCATATATTTTAAAGATTATTTTCCAGATAGATTTGCTCAAGTTTTCAGCTTTTTACACGTAGATTTATGGAAAAGGTTTCTTTGTGCGATAAAATTCCGAAATGCAACCACTCCCAAACAAACATTTTAAATAAATTATTCATGCAATTTTAAAAATGTGTTCAAATTTTACCTCTGTTAAAGTTGGTGTAAAATTCTTTTTTTTCACTCCTTGTTATTTAACTGTAACTGCATCTACGCAGAAGAAATTTAACAAAAAAAGGCATAAGCAAGTGTGTTGCAAACACCACCATTGTTATTTTAGATAAGTGTGATTTCAATACATTTCTCAGCAAGCTAAGTAAGTACTGCTGATTGTTTGCTTCCCTGTTTTAAGTTAGATATCTTTTAAGTGAGCTTTTCCTTGAGCAAACAATTTTTAGTGCCCTACAAGATTTACTGCTCCATAACTACTGTTCTTGGTATACCAGACTCTGTTAATGTGGGTAATAAAAAAATTAAATCTTGAATGGCTGAAAAACTCTGGAAAATTATGTATCTCCTAAGAAAAATCCTGTTTTATGCATCTATATACTTCAGATAATGTAGATTTGCATAAAAATACAAGATTTTCCCCTCCTTTTTAAGACAAATTTCATAACACACTGACATTTGCCAACTCAAATTGTTATTTATTAGAAAACATTCATTATTTACTTTGAAAATCGGAACAAGCAAGCAGTGAAAAAGAAATTTTCTGTTCTATGTAAGGATCTTGTAAGTTTAAAATTTTTACATACAGACAATCTATACATTTTCTGAAGTTATGGAAGACATGGTATTGCAATCTGGTTTTGAAGTCAGTTGAAAGGTGACTGTGGCCGTTGTTAAAAAACCCCCATTACCTCTGAGTATAAAAATAATTCACTATAAATCATGAGTTCATTTTCATGTGTAATAGTGTGCTTAATTCCTCACCTTACTAAGATTTATAACAGATATAGAAGGAGAATGAAAAAACCTTTTAAAAAGACAGGAAGAAAAGCAGGTGAGATTAGTAAATCAGGATCACCTCATTTAGAAAAGACATAAGAGAATGTTTATTCTTAAAATACAGCATGTGGAGCAACCAAACTGAGCACTCCAATCTTTCAAAACTCGGATGTAAAACTAATGAAAGAAAATGTTGTGCAACCAACACAGTTAACCTTTGAAACCACTTGCAGTATCAATATGCTTGAAGATGTCAAGAGCTCAGAATATCTCATTAAAGCAGTAGATGTCTCTTCATGAATAAGAGCTTCTGAAGTTGTAGGTCTGAAATTGAATTAAAAGATAAGTGTGGATATAACTTATGAGGTTTAGCTCACATGCTTTCATAAAAGTCTTGCGCCAAAACCCACGTTCTTGTGAATTTTCTATCATTATTTATTGGTTGATCTCTTCTTGAAATCACAGCTAAGCACTTTCATCATGACCATTTTGGAATTAGAGATGTGGGCAATTGTTCAGTTCTTTTATCACTTGGACAAACGAATAAACTCAAAATTATGTGCTCCCTTTCCCCCAGTCTTATTAATGTATATAAATAAAGGTATATTTCTAGGTCCTCCATAAAGGTTTCACTGACTATCGACAGTCCTTGTGACGCAGCCTGCAAATCGCCCGGCCAACAGCAGCTGCGCCCTTTGCTGTTTCAGGTGTCCCGGAGTGGGAGTTTCGCCACAGCAATAAGCGGCAAGAAATTCATTACAAAAGTAACGAACCAGTGCTGGCTCTCCCTTGCAGGGAGCAGGGCTACAGACCCAATGTTAAGATTGTATAGACCAAGGCAGGAGACAAGAAGGGTCAGATGCAGGTTCCGAAGTTTACTGGTTCACAAACACAGACAAAAGACGCAGCCCGCGCTTTTCCAAACTCTTTTGTCTGAATGCCAGAAAGGGCGGGACAGAGGGATTGCAACCAATGAAGTTCTGCACATTGTGAAATGACAGGAAGTGCATCCAAAGGGGAAATCTCAGGGGAGGTTTCTGTTTGAATGAACAAATGAAACATGGAACTTAACAGAACAGTAGGAATTCGCTGGTGTGGACGCTGCAGTTGCTGCTATATGCACTGCAACATCCTTGCTCACTTGTATCACAAATAAGTCAGCAATTACACAGTTTGAATGAAAATGGGAAGAGTGATGTCAGGTAGTCAGAGAGCTCTGAATCCCAGATATTCTAATCTGGGCAGTACTTGAAATGTACAGCATATTTCATAGAATCACAGAATAATGGAATCATAGAATGGCCTGGGTTGGAAAGTACCTTCAAGATCATCTCATTTCAGCCCTCCTGCCATGGGCAATGACACTTGCACCAGACCAGGTTATGCAGAGCCCCATATCCACTTGACTTTGAACACTTCAGGGGTGGGATGTACACAACCTGTTCCAGTCACACCACCCTCACAGTCAAGAAGATCTAATATAAACCTGCTTTCTTTCCATGTGGAGCCATACCTCCTTGTCCTGTCACTCCATGTCCTTGTAAATAGCCTCTCTCCATTTTTCCTGTGGGCTCCCTTCAGGGACTGGAAGGCCACAATTAGGTCACCCCATGACCTTCTCTTTTCCAGCCTGAACAATGCCAATTCTCCCAGCCATTCCTCATAAGAGAGGTCCTCCATCTCCCTGATCAGCTTCGTTGCCTCCCCTGGACTGGCTCCAACAGGTCCCTGTCCTTCCTGTGCTGGGACCCCAGAGCTGGATGCAGCACTGCAGGTGGGGTCTCAGCGGACCGGGACAGAGGGGCAGAATCCCCTCCCTGCCCTGCTGCCCACGGGGCTTTGGATGCAGCCCAGCACACGGGGGGTTTCTGGGTTGCAAACACACATTTGCCAGCTCCTGTCCAGCTTCTAGTCCACCAGCAACACAATATAGAACTGTAACCCAAAGGTATCCAGAAACTTTTTCCCTTTATGTCTAATTTTACATTCTATAGGTCACCTTTCTTTGGTCTGCAGTTTTGTATATTTTTAGTCTTTGCTCTTAATGAAAGCACGGATGGCTCAATAAGGGTGATTTAAATTTTGTTCTGCATGTTCTGAGATTCATCATGATTCAAAGCACTACAGGGAACAAGTTTCACAGTCACAGAACAGCAGCTGAGAAAGGTTTGTGTTTTGCACACACAACCACTTTAAAAACAACTGCTCTTCAAATTCTCACCATGTAGCAACCATTCTTTGCTATTCCACATGCTGAAATAACTTCTGCACATCTTGGCTAGGCCAGAAAATCTTGTCTCTTCTTCAGTGCTGCAGGAAAAAAATATTCTTGAAGGTCCCTTCAATTAAATTAACTGATACTCCTCTAAACCAGATTACTTGCATGATCTTGTAATATGGTTCATGGAGGAATAGTTTTCATTGAAGAGATAGTAACAAATGGCTGGTGGGACTTCAGTAACCAGAACTAGGTGTTTACACTTGTCAGCCATGAAGGTGAAAGTTCTAATGAGCTAAGGAAATGTAGTAATTTATGAAACATTGTTTGGTAGCATCCATAATATTCTTAAGTTGAAAAAAAAAAAAAGAATGCATCTTTGCGCTGGAAATTGTGTTAAATAAACTACTGCTAACTGATAGAAAAGAAGGGAACTACATGAAAAAGTCTGTTCATAAGTACCCATAAAAGAGAAAAAGTACACAACTGCCATGCTGCTGAATATGTAGGCAGTTATATTAGAGCCAGCTGGAGCATCTTAGCGCTGGCAGTCTCATTCTCAGGTAAAATAATAAACATGTCCATAATCCTGCCCAAATATCTGTACCTCATAGTGACAGGATAATAACTGTTGCTGGTTCATGGTTTTTGAGTGATTGATCTGAGAAGAGGAATAAAGTCACACATATAAAAATGTGGGAACATGGAACATACGGAAATCTGCCTCTACCGTCCGGAGAAGTCAACTTGTCTCATCTCTCAAATGCTGCTTTTGGTGCACCAGACACAGAAGTGTACGGTGCTTCCTTCAGACATATAAATTCAGCTTATTGATTTCTTTTGTCAGCACAATGTTTTATATCGTAACCAAATTAGCATACTGTACTTCAAGCAACCTTGCTATCTTCAAAAATTAAGAAGTTGTCTTTACCTGGACAAAATTATTTTACATTTGTCCTTGTAATTATTCAGTTCCATACATGATAGAGAGAATTATCCTCACTACACGAAATCCATGAATCTCTTCTTAGTAACTGAATAATTTCAGGATTATTTTAAGTTTCTCTGGCAGAAAGGAGAGTTCTTTATTTAAAAGTGACTAGAAACAGAGTGGAAACAATGGTTTTGTCTCTTTCTCATAAAATGTTTATCCAAAATGATAGTAATTTTATATCTTTATGAAAGTTATATCTTTATGAAAGTCCCTATAAGATGATAAGAACTTGAAATATAAATGTGGTGTAAACGTTTATGAAACTCTTTTGTTTATTGTGCATCATTTCCTCACCACAATAATGCTGCTGTTCACTGTTGTATAATTTATCTTAGTACCACTTCAATTGTGTTTGCAGTTTTCATAGGAAAGCATCCTATTTGGATAATTACTCACTTTGGAGATGATCCGCAATTTGGTTCATGAGCACCTCTGAAAATTACTCTATCTGCAGAAGGCATTTTCCTGCAAAGGCAACATACTGTGCTGCTGTGTTTCTTCTCTCTTTTCCTTTTTCCTCTCCTTTCCTGTCCCCCAAAACATTTGACAATTCCTCTAAGACATGCCAATTTCCTTACAACTCCTCACCAGTTAATTTCAGATATACAATCTCTGCGCTTTTTTTCTTGTAACTGTGCCATTGCCATACATTCTCCTAAAATTCTCAGCTAATTTTCAGGTGCTGCCTTGACATTTCAGTTTTGAAGATATGTAAGCAAATCCAGCTGGATCTCCTGGAAACTTGGGTGTCCATTGGGGAACATGTATTTCAGTATAAATATCCATTACCAAATCATCACCAAGATTTCAGTTTCTATATTTAATTACATTTGCGTTGAACATGCAATCATCAATCAACTTAAAAATAAAATAATCCTTGTAAGAACACCATGGAAATGTTTCTTGACAAGTTCAGTCACAGCAAGTTTACAGATCCTCAGTTCTTGTAAACTGACTCAAGTGCAGTGATGAGAGCTTGAAATATTTCTGTTGCCAGAGCCTAATTCTGCCGCTTTTATTCATATGGGAGGATAGACTCCTGTATAAGCAATCTCACTGAGCTAAACAAGTAAGCAAAATGGGGGAAAATTAATTCTTGCTGTCTTTTTGCTAACTTCACAGCTATTAAATCTTTGTGGGAAAAAGGCTGCACGTGATAGCACAGTTGTGAAAGCTGGAGGCTACTGTGTGAAAGACAGGGAACTTACAGATATATCCACTTTGATTCTGAGTGAGATGTCCTGAAAGATCTAAGATACCAATCAAACACGTATGTAACATTAGGTAATACTTTCCCCTCTTTTCCCTTGAGATTTTTCTGGCAAGACTTTCCAGTCACTGGAGGTGCATTTCAATTGCTTTGAGAAACTATCAAACCTACCTCACCTTTGAAGTAACTGCCCCAGCAGAATGACCATTATACTTCTTGATGTTGCTCCTCTTAGCAGTTCACATGGGATAATATTCACTTGTAGTTTGTTTCTGCTTTTAATTTTAAAACTTACATAGCATGAAAATATGTTTGTTTTCTGCCAGCATATTTGTTATACATGTGATATTATCCAGAAATTGTGTTTTCTAACTCCCTAAACTAAGCACAGCCATTAAACTCCACATCAGCCTTCCCCCAGTAAACAGCACACTCTGAGGAATAATGCTGTAAGCCAAAGCATGGCATATACTACAGATCTGTCATTACTGGTACCAATTAATGTTTTGCAGCACTTTGAAATTCTCATCTTTTGGTTCATTTAATGTATGGTCATGAGCACCAAGAGTCATACAGATTTTGATGGCAGAAAATTTGAGCCCTATTTCTGCATCTTTCTAATCCCCATTTGTGTGACCTCGGCATCATTTGCTGTTGTGGTCCACCATGAGACACTTTTTTTACAGATCTTTCTTTTCTAACTAATGAGTTGTTTCACTAGCCGCAGAAACAATGAAATTCTGCACACTTATGTACTTTGTCCCCTCCTCCCCTCCTCTCTCTGTCCCTCCCTTGTGGAAGAGAGAGCTAAATATACCCTAAAATATCATCTAGGTGGGATACATGACAGAGTACTTTGAGCTGCATGCTCACTGATGGGAAAACCAGCTGCTGCCTCTTCCTTCAGTGAGGCCTCTATTTCACAGTGGTACTACAAGAATGTGATTATCTTTGAGATTTAAACTCATCTTTTGTTGTTTTACTCCATTGCTTTCAGAGCAGTGAAAAGCACGTTCCTCTTTACCTTGAAAACCTGGACTGAAAACAGATTTCTCCAAATGCTGTACCAATATGCTGTGGACAGTCTACATGGTGTGCTCTGCTGACTGCTGCAGACAAGTAAGTAGGCAAAGTTCTCAGGACAAGGAAGCTTGTTTGGAAGGAGAGCATCCTCACCTGATTTCAAAGAAGCAAGAAATAGTCACTCAGCTCTGACACTGGTGAAATTCTCATCATATTTACAATTTAAAATTGGGATAGCAACATTCTTGTGGGGCAAGAAACCTCCTACTTGCTTCTGAATTGTGTTGTGGTGGGGCATCTGTGCATGGATCGTTCCTTGAACCTGTGCAAACCTCACCCTCAACTAAAGTAGACTATAATAGATGTTAAGGTATGTGTACAAGTTATTTATTTATTAACACATCTTTTATTTTCTCTAATTATTCCACTTTTGCTGGGTGGAAATGCTCCAAAACATAAAAGATAAATTTGATAAAACTGGCATCCTACCCACTTAATAGTGAGGGTTTCGTGCTTTTTTGCCAAGAAGGGTTTATTTTTATTTTTAAGGGTCTTATTTAATATTTGTTTTCCTCACGTTTCTCTATTACTTTATTAATGATGTCTATTTCTGTAGTTGGGTACTAGGGCTAATGGAATCTTCTTACCTGGGAAAATTTCCTCTGCCATGCTTTCCTGAACCTATACTTAAGGCCCCTGCCAAAAGTTCCTGCAATTAAGCATGTCTCATGAGAGATTCATGAGCAGAGCACCTCCTAAATATAAATCCCACTCTCACCTGTAAGGCTTTGCTGAGGCTGCCATATTTTGGATTTCCAAAACTGTATGAGGAATATCAGTTCAACTCCCACTTAAATATACATGAATCTGTTCCTTTTATACTATATTACAAAATCTTTAGTTTAAGAGCAGGACCATGAGGTGTGGAGCTGAGCAATATGGTTCTGATTTACGTGGTGTAGATCAATCAACCAATGGCAAAAGGCTCTCACATTCCCCTCTACCAGCATTTTCTGTTCACATTCCCAAGTCCTAAAACCATCCTCTGGGGAAAGATTTTGGATTTTATCCCCTATCTTGTTCTTCCCAGGAAGATATTTCTTCTTCCTATATTTCAGTATTTTGTAGACTACTGTGCAGCAGGAGCCAGGCTGAAGATAACTGATCACGTCGTTCATATCAGTTTGCTGCAAAGGGACTTCTTGTCTCCCTCCTCCTCCCCAAATCCTCTTGAAAAGGGCAAAGGAAGGGATGGGAAAAATATTAGGGATGTGTTAATTTGGATTAATCCTTTATTATCCACTATCACTGCTTCACATTAATATAAATCTACGTCTGTCTCCTTCCATATATCATACAGGTGGTAAGGTGACAAATTTATGGAAGCGGCTTTGGAGCCTATAGCTTAATTAACCCCCTCAAAAAGAATTACCTCTTCAAAGTCAAGCTGGACAAAAACCCACCTCTTTATGCAGGTTACGGGGTTTTTCCTTACAAAGCAAGATCCTCAGCCAGACGGCACCAAAGCATCCAAACGGTAAGCAATTTATTTTTTATCGGTTTTATTTCACGCAGCCGTGAATAGCAAAGGTATGTTTCCCCTCTGGACTAACAACAGAAGTCAAACCAAGTGAATTCCTAGACAGCTGAATGAACAGGCGTAAACCCGACGGGATTAGTTACGGACGCACTCGTACGCCAG
This sequence comes from Dryoscopus gambensis, assembly GCA_013389985.1. Taxonomy (NCBI): domain Eukaryota; kingdom Metazoa; phylum Chordata; class Aves; order Passeriformes; family Malaconotidae; genus Dryoscopus; species Dryoscopus gambensis. Next base: position 54,590 of record WEIT01004277.1, on the reverse strand, counting down.
GCTCGCGGCGGTCCCGCTTCCCGC
>WEIT01004277.1:18042-53297 GCA_013389985.1 Dryoscopus gambensis | reverse complement strand
CCGCGGGGGCAGGTGTGTGTACGGGGACGGGGCGCGCTGGGCTGGCGCCTTCGGGCACGCTTCGTCCTCTGCAGATGTATGTGTGTGTGTATATATATATATATATATTTATAAATATACATACGTTCAGTGCTTGGAGAAACGCGGACTCGGGGATTGTGGTACGGCTGCGGGGTTTGGTTTATTTTCTGGGGCTGAAATACCTATATAATTATTTATTTGTTTATTTTCTTTATGTCCCCTGCGTTATNAGGTGATGAAGAAAATAAGAAAGGCTCGGTGTATGACACTTGATTCTGATGAGCTTAACAAGGATCTTTTCCCCAAATGACAACTTGAGGGATAACCACGGTGGTGTTTGGAAACTGTTCGGGCAAGTTCCCGGCGTCCGGCCGGGGCGCTGAGCCGCGCGGGGCTGTCCCTGCCCCCGCTCCCGCTGCCCCCCTGCCCTGTGCGAGGCTACATTTGCTGAGCCTGAAGGGGTGGGCGGTGGCCCCACTTCCTAAGGANGGGCAGTGCCCGGGACAGGGCGGCTGCGCCCGCGCCGCGCTACCGGTCCGGCAAGGGCTGGATGTGTCACCCACGGTGGCCTGTGCGGGGGCAGCGAGATTTGTTGCGCTTAAGGAAGGGACGGCGGGGGGGGTGGGCGTAATGCCTTGAGGTACCAAGACTGCAGCTGCGAAGGTCTCCTTCAATGCATCTGTGGCTAAACCTCCCACCATCCAGGCGTTTTCTTCCGGCGACAGTTAGCAAAGAGCCACCAGGTGCCCTCAATTTCTATAGAAAAGCTTCCTTGCTTTTGCCATCCAGGGTAGAGCTGGGGAGGTCTCCCGAGGAGCAGCGATTCGGGAACAGTCCGGAGGCTTTTCAGTACCGGCAGCACTGGGATGGCACAGGAGGAGGAGAACAGGAAAGCTTCCTTCAGGCTTTGCATTGATCTACCTGGGTGTAATAATGTGCGTAGAGATGTGGAATGTGCCTCCTCCAACGGAGGAAGTGTAGAAAGCGATTTTGCGAAGTGTGATTTCTACAGCGTAGGAGGATTGCATAGTTTAGGTATCTTACTATCACAAATGTCAGGAGATAAATAATGGAGTGAAATTACAGATGCTATTAAGCCGAGTTTTAAAAATTATAGGATACATATGAGGGGGGATGGAAAGAAGAGGAGGAAAGCTGAATAAACCTAATATTGATAGTAAAGTATTTCCCTCAATTTAAAGAAACAGCTTAGTTTTATTCTTTTTAATAAAGGAAGGGAATTGCATTGGCAGGGGAAGAGTATGATTTTTTAACTGACTGTAGAAATAGCAGAAATGTGCTGCCTCAATCCACAGCAGGGCATAATAAATGGGAATGGGAGAGCATCTGCATATGGAAAATACACCCATTTAGGTTGCTAGGGAAGAGGCATTTTCTACAGTGTTTGGGGGGGGAGTTTATTATTTTTAATTTTAATGAGCACTGTTGAGTGAGGGATTTATTGTACGTTTTTTATTTTTTGACACCCCCTTGAAGTAATCTGGAGAATTTCTTGAAGTGAATCAAATCATTTGAGAGGCTATTCCAAAAACTCAACTCTTGGGTGTATTTTTTTTTGTTTTGTTTGGGGTTTTTTGTTTAGTTGGTTTTTTGTTTTGTTTTTGGGGGTTTTTTTTGGTGGGAATGCAGTGGTGGAGAACACTTACATCATCAACTGAAGATTGTGGTGATTGTGAGGGTTACTTTTTCTGTTTGTTTTTAAGAAAAGGATTATTATATGAGTATTAAATGATTATGATTTTTTGATAGTTTGGATGGCTACGAAAAAGTAACTAGCTTTGGATTGTTTGCTTTGGAAATACTGCAAGTCTTAGGTTCAGGATTTCTATTTTGAAGGATGTAGCTGCAGTAGATTTTATGAAGAATAACTGAAGCTTTTTCTTCGAGAAGTGCTGGTGTTTAAGACTGGAGAGAGGGAACTGTGCTGTATTTGTTCTGTTCCAGAAAATCAGAGCAGTTTGAGAACAAGTAGCAGACAGCCACCCCCTCCCCCAGCCCCTTAAGTTAAGAGCTTATGAATGTCATAATTATTTACCAGGGCCAAATATTCCCTCTCATAATTTCATCACAAGGGAGGAGTTTAACTGGCAGTGTTATTATGCTAAAACAAAAGGATTTTTTTCTTAACCTTTCAAAGCTGTCCAGACAATTTATCCAGCGTGAATAAGCTTTGCTTTAATAAAAATTGAAACAAAGTGAAACAAAACACACACACACAGACTCCCCACCATACCACAAACCAAAAAAAGAGCATACTGCACTCTGTAAATCTGCCCTTTAAGATATGTAGTGATGAAGGAAGTTTCCTTGGTTTTTAGCAGTGTCTAGGGACACTGACTTGAAGTGGATGAAATGGACATCTTCCCAAATTGTAATATCTGATATCTTTTACCCCTCTGCATAATACACATTTGTTTAGGTTAGCAAATTTTTTTAAGTTGCAGTAAAAAATGTTTTGAATGTAGAATTTGTATCTATTTTGTACTCATCCACGAGATTCGTGGGAGTGAGTAAATTGTGCTTCAAGTTTCTTCTTGCTTTTCCTAAAGAGTTTCTCTTTACAAGTGCTTATAAGGGACTGCTTGTTAATAAGGAACATCCCCTCAGGGAGATGCCAGCATGTGTGTCTTACTTACCACCAGTCTGGAATCCTTCGTTCTGCTTTTTGTGTAGTGAACCCATGAAATTTGGAATTTTTGAAGTCAGTGATTTGGCTTACTGGTTCAAGTGGAACTACTGTTTTACTCCAATTGTACACTGAAATCTGAAGCAAATCCCAAGACTTCAACCAGACGCTGCTTTCTACTACCAGTTGATTTGTGCAACTGCATTAAAATTAAAATAGAGCTATTATCTTTCCTTCTCCTTTTCACCCTTCAAAAACAGACAAAAATCTGAGAAAATCATGTTTGATTTTTCTATTTTAGGCTACATTCTCCTCTTCAGGTAAATATGAAATTCAAAATATCTGCCTGAAGACCTGAACTGATGAGGAGCTCTGAAACATTGACTTAAAAATAGATAGATGAGAAATACATAGAGAGCTTTGTTTCATGCACTCCCATACAAAATTGGGTTAGAGATACTTTTATCAGTTGCAGTAGCTCTAAATCATGAAACATATGAATGATAAAGTCATAGACAGAGAGCTTAAAGTCTTGTCTAAGAGGCTGAATAACATCATTTGAACTTTCCCTCTTACAGGACAACACATTTATTTAGATAACTCATTATTTTTATCTATGACAATGTTGCTGGATTGTTAAGACAAATTTATATATGATTTGCTTTTCATGGCCACTTTCTTCAACAAATATTTTGAGAATAAATGCAGTATTTGTTTGCCCTTTCACTGACCTTTTATTTGAGGCACCTTTCCCAAGTGGTTCATGTTTACTTACTGATTTTCTTTCAATTTACTCCTGTAATTCCCCAGTTACATTCAGCACATGCCATTTGATTCCAGTACAATTGAGTCAAGTGACATTTTAGGAAACACATGTTTTAACTACACTGTAATTTGTGTCTGTGAGTTGAAAATCTATTCTTGAAAGAATAGGATATGAACTTCTCCAGGTAAAGAATCTGGATAATGCCTGGTGTTCATATTTTAAACAGTTTATATCAACTAATTCATGCCAGATGTTTTATTTGTTTGTTTGGGATATTTTTTTGTAGCATGTTTTGGTCTTTGGGGATTTTTTTTTGATTTTTTTTTTAGCGCACACATTTGCCTTATGAAATAAGGGAAGTATAGTTGATGAAGAGTATTCTGAAGTTCTACAGGTCATTCAAATCTCATTTTCAATGTCTCTTAGAATTCAGAAATAGGAGAGACTGGAGGAAAAACTTACCGATACCCTGACATATTCAAATCTGGAGGCTTGTTGGAGTCTGGTAGACTAGATGTAGGCCTATTAGTAACTTATATATTACCACCAGGTTTTACTTTGACGTAAGCAGTTAGCAGTTAATCATGACCTAATTCTGACCTAGTGTCATGGTTTCCCCCTTGGTGTATTTAACTGCTTCTTAGTTTAGATATTTGACTAGAATATTCAATTTTTGGTGACTAGTTTCAAACTCAGAATAATTTTTAATATTAAATAGGGCATTCAGAGCTCTACTTGCTGATACTTCAAGAATTTGAGGACGTCCAGCTTCAGTGATGTAATTCTACATTCTTTAACAAAACGTTTTTATTGCTTTTGTAGTTTAGTTTCTCTTAAAACCATGTTTAAATGAATTTGTATATTTTTAAAGGATATCAGAAAACTATAGAGTTAACTTAAGAAAGCAAGATGCTCTTCAGATGCCTTGTGTTATACCATTGCATCTTTAATGGGGTGTCTTCAAAAATCAGGGTACCAAGGTTCTTATTTTTATTACATGCCTGAATTTTTGCATTATTTGTTATCTTTTGACTGATGATATTATTAATTGGAGAAGACATTTTCTGATTTGTTCTGCTGTAGATGGGCAGAATTTTAATTTATTGAATGGAAAGAAGAGAAACAGGGAGACTCATTTATCTGGTTAAAGCTATTTGTGGTGACATCTTACGATATTAAAATCCTCATGTACTGGAAAAGAAATCCATGTAAGTGTTAATAAAAGTTATGTGGAAAGGACACAAAGAAAACAGGCACCAACAGTGTTAGAAATCCTTGTGTTCACAAGACTGCCAAACCTTTGCGTGTCCTGCATTTGAGTGGCTCCATGGAAGCACTGCTGGTTGCACTAACCCAGAGGCTCATTCTTAGCAGGAATCCATTGATTTCAGTGGGTTTACTGGAGTATGTGAAAGCATCTCTTGAAATGGCAGGAGGTAACCAGCTTTTATTTTTGAAATAGCATGTGATAGGCAGTACGGTCCATTTATGCTGCTGTTATGATTTAGGAAATTATGATTAACAGAAAATTTCTCTCTTTGCATTTGTTCATTAGCAACTGGATCATTAATGAATGCATGGGGGTAATAGCCTGAACTACAGGTCTAATGATCTACTGCAGAATGAGATATTTATAATGTCGTTCTTAGATATTAAGATAACTGTGAATATTGTCGTTTGGGAGGCACTAGAACAGGTTTCACACAGAAGTTGTGGATGTTTCCTCCCTGGGATTGTTTAAGGCCAGGCTGGGTGGAGCTCTGAACGACCTGGTCTAGTGGGAAGTGTCCTTGCCCATGGCAGTGGTTGGAATGAGATGATCTTTAACGTCCCTTCCAATCTGGGCCATTCTACAAGTGTAGCCAAACTCTACTAATTCTAGTCATAGGAGAATTTCCATCGACTTAAGTTTGTGTTTGCATGAGAGACAAGCAGGACAGTTCTTTAAAAGCAGTTATTTTACTGTCTCAAGTAGGTTAATTTGGGGAGGAAGGAGACAGTAAAGTGTGTCAACTAAAAATTCATTACATAGTTTCTGCCTATTTAAGAACAATGCTAAAAAATTGCAGCCAAACACCTGCTGAAATATTTTACCTGCTTCCTGCTTCTTATGGAAAAGAATAAATGCAGTTTTTTGGTTTCACTTGTTCTTGATGCATAGAGGTCATTGCAAATAGGATGAAGAGAACAAGTCTTTCAGAAACCTATTTGGCAAGCCTGGAGATCTGCTAACCAAGGGTGTAATTTGCTACTAATTTCCATGGTCCAAGCATAATCTTGTCTGAAATATCCAGTTTCTGGATGGCTAAGATCCAGATAAAATTGGGAAGCAGCACGTAGTACTATGGAGGTTTAGTCAGCCTCTTCAGTAGTCCTGCCTATCATTAGTGAAATAAATTTCCTCTTAACTATACAAGTTCCTTCAAGAACTAGCTTTCCATAAAAAGCATAGATCTTTGATATGTTAATTTATGTTCATTTAAGATGTAGTGACTCTCTTTTAGTAAAAAAAAAAAAAGAGAGGGAAATAAGAGTGGCTCATTTTCATTTTGCTGAGTTAAATTTTTCATCCTACCAAAATTTATATTGTGACTTTAGGAGGCTGCAATGGTTTTTATTTAATGTTCTAATTACCCGAGTAGTATTGCTAAACAGTGGACAAAGGCTGCTGAATGACCTCGTAATTCAGCAATAGTCAGAGCTGTAGCATATGAATAACTCCTAAGGATACGAAGGAAACTTCAAGGTGATGTTTCCCATTAGCTAATACTAAGCTGATTGTTTGCATTTCAGTTGTAGTCTAAGGAAGAATACCAGTTGTTTGACTAGCTGTGATGCAAAATTCATACTTGGAAATCATGCAAGAAGTCATTGTCCTGACCACTTTGCCCAAGAGGTGCCATTCGGAGCATAGTATGAATTCAGATTAAAAACACTCATTGCCAGCAATTTCCTTGCTACTAAAAGATGTTGCACCAGATTCAGTCAAGCTGCAAGTAATTTCAAACCCATTAACTCTGTAGACCTTTGTACTGCAGCTGAATTTGTCTTGAATGAACTCCGGTCCATGGTTAAAATAATAAGGTATTTAAAAACAGAAACACTTAAAGATGTGATACAGATAGATATAAATAGGAAGGGAGAAGTAATCTTGCCTCTAACTATGACAGTTTTTTAAACTGTGTAACAATGATATAGTGATTTTTTTTTAATTGTAACAGGAAATATGTAATCAAAGTGCAATGGTATTGTGTTAATATTATGACATTATTATTTTAATTAGTCAAAGCAGAATAAACTACAGATCCAGGGTAGTTTATTTGTGGGGAAGAGGCTAGCAAAGGGGGATACAGTAAATACATTTACATAGTAAATGTACTGGAGACCACTTTTTTGGAGTAGCATAATACAGCACTTTTTAAAAAAGTTCTTGAACATACCATACTCATAAACTAATGTGCTTAATGGATCAGAAAAAAGATTGATGTATTCCAGTGACCTCAACAGAGACTCAAAGCAGGAGTCAGAACGAAGCAAGTAAGTACAGAACAAGAAGAGTATGATACTTCTGTCAGTGCATCTACAGTGTTCAGGGATATGTCAGGTTATATCCGTGTGATCTTCCTTAATGATCTTGGCAGATCTTTGTTACGTGAATTTGTTCTTAAATCTGCTGGCGCTTTGATCTGCTTGGTACACTGTGTCAACAACTTACACAAGAGAAAAAGGAGTCTGAAAAAGTAATGCTCAGTCCTTTTATTGTGTTGCTGTAAGTAATGGAGTCATACCAGTTCCTTACTTGACTCCTTCATGGCATTCATAATTGCACATAACAGAAAAGCTGCCCATCTCTTATGTGATGGACTCAGAACTCCATGTTATATTCATGGGCTTTCCAGTGAATTCATTACTCTTTTTTTTGCTTAGTAGTCAGTTCCTTAATTTTTTTTTAAAGCATTTTATTTTCCTATCTTTTTGTTTATAATTATCTTAATTTAACAAATGATAATGTGAAGTACTTGAATTTTAAGCTGATCTGCATCAGGCCAATTGTAAAAAAGTTTCCTTGTTCTTATCTCTTTTGCGCTACAATCAGTGTTTCAAGTTCTGCCTTGCAAGGGCGTGGGGGCTAACCCTGGTTGAGCAGTAACCCTTGTTAAATAAATTCTGAGAGAGATTTGATTGCTAGAAAGATGATTCCAAGGGATGAGCATATGGAAAGAGCAGAGGTACTTGGGGAAAAAAGCTTGATGTATGAGTAAATGAATATAGACTGGTTAAAAAAAAAAAAAACAAACCACAAAAAAAATCCTTCAGGATGAAAATGAACTTCTGACCAAAAAAGTAGTGACTCTGGAGCATAGGAACAGGAGGCAAGAAATATTGTTAGTTTTAAGATGGTTCAGAATCATAGAATGTCCTGAGTTGGAAGGGACTCACAAGGATCATGGTATCCAAATCCTGGCCCTAGGCAGCAGACATCAAGAATCCCACCAAGTGTCAGAGAGCATTGTCCAAATGCTCCTTGAAAGCTGTCAGGTTTGGCACTGTGACCACTTCCTTGGGGAGCCTGCTCCAGTGCCCAACGACCCTTTGGGCGAAGAACCTTTTCCTGATATCCAACCTAAACCTGCTCTCTCACAGCTTCAGGCCATGCCCTTGGGCCCTGTCACTGGTCTCCTCTTCACCTCACGAGGAAGTTGTAACTGCAGTGAGGTCTCCCCTAAGTCTGCTCTCCTCCAGGCTGAACAGACCAAGTGACCTCAGATAATCCTCACATGGCTTCCCCTCCCTTCACCATCCTCACTGCCCTCTTTTGGGTGTTCTGTAATATAATATAATTCCTCTATTGTGATAGCTAAAACTGCATACAGCACTCGAAGTGAGGCTGCACCAGTTCTCAGAAAGTGCAGCCTTAAATTATTTATTTGCATTTATTTTTTCTTCTTTTTTTTTTTTTTTTTAAATTTTAGGAATAATAGAGAATTGCAAGACAACAATTGCACAACGTTTAAAAGTTGTTTTTGCTAATCACCTGAATGATCTGGTATGAGGCATCTGTATTTTACAATAGACTCTTTGGTTTTGTTGCTTTCTGCTTGGTTTTTTTGTTCCTGAATTTTAATTTTGTAAATCTTGTCTTATTCATCTTGAAATTTAAGATGAATTATATCCAGCTGGGCATTGCTGTCTGTAATAAATAATGCAGCAATTCATGTATTCCTGTGCTTTCTCTGTTGGGGAACAATACCCAAATTCAGAGTTAAGCAAAAGCTAATGCTGACTTTTCCCACTGGAGACTGTCTGTGGTATAATATGATTGCTACATCTCCAGACTTTTATTTTATTTTATTTTAAGAAAATGGTGTTACGTGAAATGAGTTCTGCGAACAGAGCTGTGCACACCCTGCAGCCACGGAACTCCCACTGAAGTCGAGAGTGTTTCAGGGTTTGTACTGATTGCACTTTTCAGGGTCTGATTGAAGCTTTCAGGAGTTGTATAAATCCCATGGGAGTATGTGGGAATTTCCATTCAGCGAAGAACAGAAAAATCAAGCTCTAGCTTTACGTATGTTTAAGTAGTGGGCATGTTTATAAGTAGTGCTGAAAAAGAGTGGGGCTAACGTAGAAGCACGAAAGAACTGGAAACTAAAGGGGTGTTCTGGTGTGCTGGGTTCCAGTCAACGGATAAAGTGCAAGAGACAAAAAGGATCTCTTTCTCTGTGCTTTTTAATAATAAATCCAAAGACACATTGTAAATATTGTAAACTACTGATTTCATTCTCTCCCTCTGGGAACATATGTGAAAATTGCAGTCAATCATCACAGACACATAGCTGCAGCCCAAGCTATCACTGTGTTGGGAAGTTTACCATTCAGTATGAAAATTCATCACTCGTTTTTGTTTGAGTTTTTGTAAGTTTTGATTTACTTGTTTGTTTTGGTCTGTGGCTTTGTGAAACTGGTCAAAATTGTTCTTTAGACTTTCAGTATTCAGGTCATGCCTGCAGGTCTGTAACTGCCACTGTCTGAGTGATCAGACGTTCCATGGGTTTGTGCCAGTTTATGGCAATTCCGCACGTTGGGTTCAACAGCGTTTAGCATTTAGTCAAAATAATCCTCTCCAGCACCTGTGCATTGCGTTTCTGTGGATGTCTTTGGATTATTCAGCCTGTGTATGTATCAAATTTATGTTGCTATGTTTGAGGACTCTCTCAGAGTTGGTATTTTCTATACAGTTCTCTTACACTTATGGTAAGACTTACTCTCATTTTACCATTCTTGAAAGTAAATTTAGAGAATTCTGTTTACTGTCATGATAGTGATTTTCAGCTCTGACTGCATGATACAGTTCTGAGTGCATGATTTTTGTACATGCTGCTAATTTTAAAAACAATTCTGATCTTACATTCAAATTTCTACATCATTTGCAAACATTAGTTTAAATCAAAATATTCTTGTCTGTGTTCTAAAGTCTCAGGAATCACCTGTTTCACTCTGTGCAGCCCTTTGTGTCACACTCTGACAGCAGTTGGGTTTTTTTTTTGGTCCTAGGTACATGAATGAACACTTTATCTACTGCATAAAAGAGCAGATCTGGCTGGGGAAACTATTGTTTCCTTTAAAAATGGTGATGAAAAGAAACAGACTTCTCTGAGAATCATGTATTTTGCATTTTTAGTTACATGTGATCTGATTTAGAAAAAAACCAAACGAGCACAACCAAGCAAACCTAGAAATTGTCCTTTTCAAGGGAGAAGTCTTTCTACTGTTAGAGATTCTGATTTCTGTTCCTCTGTGCCCCTTTTAAAACAGGACAGATAACTGCAGTCAGTGAGTTTACCAGAAAATTAAAAGAAAGACTTTTTCATCATGTAAATATTATAAAAACTATTCTAAAGCAATCTTACTTTTTTTTTAGTGTGATTAGTGAATGTTGCTATTTCTTTACTGCGCCTTAAATATGTTTGTGACTATTTTCCAGAAATGAAGCTTACTGAGTAGTGTTCTAAAAGGTTTTTAGATAGTCTTAGTCTTGGGGCATTTAAATCAGTGCAAGGTAGATCTGCAGAAAAAAACCATTTCTGTTCATAACTACACCAACTCTATTTCCTGTGACTTGCAGATATTAAATAAGTAAAACCCCTACCTGTTTGCCTGTAAATCCTGTTTCTGCAGTGATGTTCTTTTTTTTTATTTACCTACGAAAATGACTGAATTATCTAATTACAGTTATGGATGTTTGATCAAAAAAAACAGTGTTATAACAGGCAGGAGATGGGAAACTCAAGCAGTAGGGAAGGAGGAACCCTGAGTGTTGCTAAAGGTTCATGTTCTCCTCCAACAAGAGATGTTTCTTGATCAGTGGTGGTTTTTTTGTTGTTGGATTTTCTGGGGTGTTTGGGGCTTTTTGGATGAGGTTTTTTTATGGTTTTTTTAAGGGGTTGGGCTGCTAAAACAAAACATTCTGTTTTCATAGTCCAGAGGTGTTTTTATAGAAACATAACTATGGTTTGACAAATCATAAAAGGTTTGTTAAAAATCTTAAAGGATTATCAACCATCAACCTAGCATCACTGCCACACTCCCCACTAAACCATATCCTCTGCCATATCCATACATTTTTTGAATACTTTCAGAGATGGTGACACTACCACTTTCCAGGCAAGTCTGTTTCAGTGCTTTACAAACCTTTCCATGATTTTTTTTTTCCTAATGAAAGCATCACACAAAGTTTCACGTAGCACTCATAAGACTGGGAGACAATCCTTGCTCTTAAAATTCTGTTACCTGAGGTTTTTCTGAAAATCAATCCTAAAAATAACTGCACGTGTCTATGACAAAGAATTACTGAAACAGCATAAATGAGAACATAAGCTTTTCTAAGTAGATCTTAGGAAAAAAAAACGCACAGTGAAGCAAAAGCTAGTTTTCACAGTAAACACTTTTATACAAAAAAAATTGTATTATCACTCTGAGTTTATTTGTTCATGAAATACCTTTGTGTAAGATTTAATTCCTACCTAAAAAAATGTTTGCTTGTTTTCTTTGGGGTTTGGTTTTTTGTTGGGATGGAGTTTTGGGAGTGTTTTGGAGTTTTTTCGTTGTTTTTTGTTGGGTTTGGGTTTTTTTTGCCTTTACAGTATAAAAATGCTTTTACTACTGTCTTAAAAGAATTAAAACATGAGTGAAGTCATGCCCCTATGGGTAGTTTCTTCCTTAATTGATGTGAAATGAAACATAATGAAACTTGAGAAAAGTCAGACTCCATCATGAATCCAGAATTGAACCCGCTATTTTGATTTCATTTCAATGCTTTAACAGTCATCCTGCTTTTATTTTATGATGAGATGTAGAGTCAAAACTGACATGAAAATATGCACTGATTGTAAACTGGTTTCACTGTTGTTCTTTGGGTCTGTGCATGTTGATTCCAGGAGCTCTATCTTAAATGGGCCTAAGCTGAGGCTGGAATGTTTGATGGGTTTGATCTGGCATTTATTTAGAATCCTAAGGAGTATCCCTCAGAAATCTTTATTTAAATCTGCAGAGTAGCAAGGGGAATGCTCAGTGGTTCTTTTTAAGAAGTCAAGGAATCAAAATAGAAATATTCTCTTTGGTGGGAAAATAGATTGGGGAGGGAAGGGGGAGGGGAAGGGAGAGGAATACAAACCAAAGAAACCCCAGCATGCAGCCAAAAAAACACCCTGCTGAGAATGAAAACACCCTGTAAGACCTGTATTTAAATGTTTATGTTCCCCTCTCACTATTTTGACACTGCATCAGAAATTACTATTTGTGGTTTTGAAATAAGAGCTGTGAGCATGTATCTCTTTGAAGAATTAAATGAATAACCAAACTGTTTTCCTTCCATGGTCAACCAGGCTGTTTTGGTGTTCTAAACTGGTTGTGAATGCTGGACTGGTAACACTTCAAGTGGATGAAATTGAGTGAGAAAGATGTTGCCAATATTAATATGTTCAAAGCCTGACCAAGCTTTTTTCTTCTTTCTTCTTTACCAGACTGGATATCTGTAGCTGAGGTTTTGTATCTTCTGGGAGTGTAGGTGGACCTACTTTTGTCTTCCTGTTTTGTTTCCATTTAAACAGAGGTGACATGGTGTTACACAGCTGCCTTTGTGTGATCCACAAACACATTGAAATACTAATACAAAATTAATTACTGATAATATTAGTTTCAAATATAGAAATAGCTAAATAATTCTATAAATTTAATCATGTGATAATGTTTTAAGAAGGCAATATTTTTACTTTGGCAAGTGTTTTGAGCAAGCATTTTATAGGGTACCAAATGCTGGTGCAACCCTCTGTAGGTTCTTTAATCGCCACAGTAAAAATGGGGAGGGCTCTGGAATGTAGATTGGAATGCATGTTCCCTGATCCCTTAACACAACTTGGACAACAGAGTAATTAGAGGGGCAAAATTTGTGTCCCTTTCGTTGTTTGTACACACAAGAGGTTATCTATTGCTGTAAATTGGATTAGCTGTATAAACAGCAGCATAATTTATTTAAAGTCAGGTCTAAAAGACTTGGAAAAGAACAGTAGAAGAGCAGGAACGGGATTGGAAAGGGAAGAGAGGTACAGAGAATGCAGCTGTACTTTTGTACAAGTGACCAGTTTAACTCATATATATTGACATATTTCAATACAGCAGAATTTCTTTGTGTTTTAACCACTGGCAATGTAGGGAGCTGGGGACTCAATGTTTCAGTAGAAGCTCTAAACCTGTATGTAAGATCTGTTGAAAATGCGTATTTTATATCTTAGACCAATCATATTTCATAAATTCATAAAATCAATCACCACCTCCTTCTTCTGATCTATGAATATTCATCTTTACACTTCTTCCCCAGACAACTTGGAAAAATGTTGATGTGCCTTTGAAATGGATATATATAGTTGTTTCTTTAAAGTCAATAACATAACTTCTATATAACTATTCTGGTGCTTGGATGCTGTTCAGTGAATGCTTAGCTACAGAAGGGAATGTTTTGGGCAGCTTCCCTGCCTGCAGCCCTGGTGATGGCATGAGAGGTGCACACGGGTGCCCCTGCAGTGCTTCTGCAGAGGTCTGAGGTGCTCTGCTCCCTCCTGGCTTCTGCAGGGTTAAAATAAGACCATGTTTCTCTCTTTCTGTAGGGACTACTCAGATGAACAAAAGTATAACTTGCACTAACACAAACAACATAAATTATGATTATTATTGATGGCATGTATCGCTGGAGTAACTACAGAAAGGCAGTGCAGCTTGCCCAGAGATACAAGGACTTTTTTGTGTGTGTGTGTATAGAATAGTTTCAATCTCTCTCTTCAGTTGGATCTTTAATAGATATTTTTTAGTTCCTCTTATCTTTATTTAGCATTTAAACACTTCTTGAAAATGATGTGGGTATCTTAGTAAAATGTATCCCTTTTATTACTTAAATGAAAATGTGGGGAGGTTTCTCATGTTTAAATAGGCTTCTTGAGAAGAATAGTTAAAATTTTATTAGAGATTAGTTTATTGCATGTAATACGGACCTTGATTTTTTAATCTTTATTGTTGATTTTTACAAACCAAATTTGTCACTTTGGTAAACAAGATGTTTTATTTAATCTCCAGTCTTTAATGCAGCCTTCTGAAAGACAGACCTTTTGGAGTGCAAAGTTTGTTGTCATGTTGCTGGTGTGTGTTTCTGACCAGAATGCAAAGTAGCTTGAATCCATACATTCTTTTTTTCCTGTACTGGGATAGCTGCCAAATCTATGTCAGAGATTAACTTCTGAATGTGTCAGCTGTAACAAATACAGTTCATTGTTTCTTGACTAGTTAACAGCTAGTTTAAAAGGTAGGAACAGCCTCAAGTGAAACGGAAGTACTGTACATTTTGTATCTAAAATCCTCAGGCTCTTAAAACCACTGAACAAAAAGGAAAATTAAAAATCAGTTCTAGGAGGGATTTCTAAGTAGTTAAAAATACTTAGCAGATTCTTCAAGTCAAAATATGCCAGATAACTCCATTATCCAGCTATCTGACAAAATTATGGTCAGTTACAGGTAATTTTCAATAAAGGGTTCTATAATTCAGTATCTGAGCTTCTGTTTCCCTTGTGTGTAAAGTAAAACACCAACACCCCTTTTCCCCCTTCCCTCTCCCCTTACTGCCCCCGAAAAAAGATCCTACAAGAAATCTCTTTTGAACTATTAGAATAATATTTGAGATACTAGTTAGAAAAAAGATATTCCAAGAAAGAAAAAGTTAAAAAAACCCCCCAACTTATTCAGAGAACCTGAGAGTATGGGGATTTTCTAAAATGAAATGCAAAATCAGTTTAGAGGAGTGAGATAATAATATTCTCTTCCTCCTCACAGACATGCATCTTCTAATTATTAATATTTGGGATTTCTTAAGTTTGCAGGCTGTTTGCACAAAGTTACAAGAATGTAATATTCATGTTTTGCCTATATTGTTTTTGCTAAATTTTCCTCTGCAAGTGAAATGTGAATCATTTGCTGTGAACAGTTAAAAGCCACTGTGTATTTAATTAGGTCTTTAAGCTTTGTGTAGACCTCTTCTTTTCTAAATTTTAAATCAGTTACATATATATATGTATATGATTTATGTACATATATATATGTACTGCAATTTTAGTACACGTATGACATTTTTTGCTTTAATTTTCTCTTAAAAGGTGCATTTTTGTATATTCTGTCTTGCTGAGCTCAGCATGAAGATATTGTTGGTAAATGAAGATAAAAGGGGCTGTTGTAACAGGTGTCATATTCAATTTCTTGCATAATAGGGAAGATTCAGTTTCTTTCTTACAGTGGTGACAGGTGATAAAGCTTTGCTGAGATGCAGAATTATTTTCTTTTACTAGTTCATTTGAGCACTGTTATTTTTAGATTGCAGCAAGTGAAAGGTTTGGATATCCTATTCGGCAGAGCAGAGACGGAGGAAGGCATGCAATGACACGTCAGTAATTTACCAACAGAAGGAAATTTATACTGTTATACATCTATAAAAACTCAGCCAAACAAAAAGATCTTCTGGAAAATAAATAGGGATCATACTGAACAGGTGGTTTGACTAAGTGGTTGGAAGCAAGCTAGACTGCTAGGTGAATTTTTAAATGCAAGGAAAGTTGTGGAACCGTTCCTTAACTTCTGTAAAGTAACTTGTGTATGTTAAGAGTGAAGTAGGGAGGGAAATGGTCTTTGCATACCTAGAAATTCTAGACTTTTGATGTAGATTTGTGGAATGAAATGTTACCTCTCAGCAGACTTCCAGCGGTGCAGCCTATGCTAAGAGGAATATTCAAACTTAATGTGCAGACTCTGAATCCCAGACCTTCAATGTTTGGTCCTCCTGCTCTGTGCCAGCCCCACACTCATTCCCATACTTTCCATCTTACACAGGAGTGCTGTTTCATTCCAAAGAACTTCAGGCAGTGCTTCCTGCTATGCAGGAATCAGAATGTTTTATCTTTGTAATGCATGATTGTCTGTATCTGTAGAACAGTGGTTGTGACTCACTAGCAGGATTTGTTTGTCTATCCTTAATGTGCATGGTAGAAAACAGGAGTGGTACTCTCTGCCTCCACCCCCTCCTTTCTCTTCTCCTTCTTCCTTCGGGTGGGAGACCTGTAAGCCTTAGGAAAAAAGCCAATTTCAGATACCTAAATAAAAAAATCCAGTCATTCCCATCTGATATGCAAACCATCTTTAACTCAAGTTATACACTTACAGCTCAGATCTTTCTGAAATCTCAACCACTCCCACCATAATTTCCTGCTGTTACTTTTAGTAACTCTTCTTGAGCTTGTTGGTGATGCTAGAACACATTCTGAGTTTATCCTATGCCTTCTTGAATCCAAGGTCTTTTCAATTCATTATCGTAATGCCAAGATTTTGTAAGGACACAAAAAAGATATTAAAAAGGGCAAAGAAAAACTGATGGCAAGGGGTGATGATAGGAAGATTTTTGAATTGCAAATAGAAGCCAAAATGAATGAGCAGGCAATTTCCATCCCATGAACTTAAATGGAACTGAGGATTCACTGGCAAATTCTGTATTTTTGTTTAGAAGGTAAAAGATGTCTGGCCTGTACAGGTTTGCTGCTCTTGCACAAGGCTGTATATGTAAATACAGACTATAGCCTCATATACCAGAAAAATATCAGTAATTTTATTTTGTTACACCATGTTCCCATATTCCAATGAAATCTGTTGTTTTAATATTGTGTTCATTTCATTTTTTAGGAATAAGTGTCCATGCAAGATGTGAAGGGGTATCAGGACATGTGAGCAAATGAGTTTTTTTTACTCCAGAGTGGAGAGGAGATATATTTGGAGTCTTCAAGAATTCAAGAGTGGCAAGTGGAAGGAAAGAGAATTATTCTTTAAAGTATGTGCTTAGTGAAGGAACAAATGAGTTTGAGCTGACTAAACAGCTTTAATCTGAAAATATAAAGATTACTTCAGTCCAGAACAGCAAAGAAAACTGAAACAACGTTTAAAAAATATATGTATAAAATTAAGTGATTTTAAGGAGGTAAATGGATTTGATGGTGATGTTGTAATGCTGTGCCTACAGAAGGACACTAGGATTTTTTACCCCAAAAGTGCTATTCTCCTGATTTTTTGATTAAGTTATTTTTGGAATTAAAACCCTGAAATTTCTTCTATAAGTCTGTATTTGGTAAATTAAAAAGTACATTGAAATTACCTATTTAATACTTAAAATAATCTATTATAATTATTAATATCTGCTCAGGAAATTTTCTAGAATTTCAGGTGTGCAAAATCTGTGCAAATATTTATGATGCAATGAGAATCATCTCAGTTTTCACGTACTTCATGTTCTCATTAGGGATTACTGATAATTAACTCCAAAATTTGAGATGAAAAATAGGTAGCAGTTCACAAGTGCTTTGAAATATGACTGTAGAGTACACTCTTGTACACCAAAATAAATGCTTTGACTTCACAAAATAAGAAGCTATTCTAAACAGTGGGGAAAAAGTAGAAATAATGATCATTAGAAAAACAGAAGCATTAACTTTTTTGTGGAACTGACAAAACCTGTTCTGGGTATGTTTAAAGAATAGTCTGGTGTTTAGAGAAGTCATAACCGAGTAAGTTTGGCCAAACTGTTACTGAAAACATGAAATGATCAGTGTTTATACTCTCTACAGAGGACACCTTACGAAATTACTCATCTTGAAGAGAAGAATTTTGCTTGTGACTTTCGTGTATGTTTTTAAATAATTAATGTTAAGACAAACTTCTGCCTTTTTCCTACGGTTATGTAATTCATTTTTTCAATGTAACTTTTTTTCCTGGCCTTTCCAGACAGCAAAGAAGGCTGGATACCTGTAAGAGAGGCAAATGTTCTCCTAAATGTGCTCTATTTAGGATTTCAGTTAATGCTGTAGAAGCAACTTTGCCTAAGAAAAAGAAGAGAATCATAGTGCCAGCAAATAACTTATATTCACTGCGTCAGTCTAGCTCCACACATTCCTTGAAAAGAAAGGACAAATGGAAAGAATCTGGAATGTTTCATATCCTCTCTTATGAAACAGCAGTATAGTTGGCAGGATATACTTCTGAATTCTGTAATTTAACAAACATTTTTTTTCTTTTATTTGTAAGTACTCTGCATTGTAAACCAAAGTGTTTTTTAGACTCTATTTAAGATTATATCACTCTGTCATTTAGATTATAAGGTTTACCCCCCAAAAATATACAATATTGATCACATTTTGCTAATCAGATACCTCTGATGAATATCAGTGTAATCAATGGGGGAAAGAAACATGCCACTACTAACGTTCAGTTCATATGATTTGGAACTATATGAAAATATCGAAGTATGTGTCAAAGTACATCATTTATTTGTAGTTATAGTTTGTGGAAGACAATGTTTTCCAGTCATTTATTCCCAATTCTGTTAAATCCTGTTTACCATCTAATAATTGCTTGAATGTGTTTTGTTTGATCATAAACCTTGGACCCTTGTATTCCGTCAGAAAACGTGGATAACACTTCGTGATGGACACGAGCTCACACAGGTTTAGAAGATGCTAATTTCTTCCTGCTTCCATGTAACTGCTCTTGCAACTTTTTTATACATATTATCCTAGTATTTAGTACAACCTGACTGTCCTCAAGTTTTTGGAAACACCTGGTTTCTTTTTCTGGTCCATGTTCAAATGCTCTTCCAGGCTCTCCTTAAATCATTAAATGGCATCATAACTCCAATTTAATATGTCCTTCATGGATACATCTCATCAAGGGTTCCATATTAGAATACAATCTTTAGCTTTTTGCAAAACACTAACAACAGGATTTCCACCTGTGTTCCCTAATCAGGTTTGGCTAGGTGCCATTCAGTGAGAGGCTTTCAGAGAGAAATAAAGCGTTGCTTTTAAAAACACCTCTGAAAAAATCTTCTCTTTCCTGCTTTATTCTTCATTTTTTCACATATTAAATCTTCTGTCAGAGCAATGTAAATGAATTAAAATACTTGTGGTGTGTTTTTTCTTTGCTTGCAATGTCTTAATTCTGTGTTTTAAAAAAGGTAACAAAGTATAATTAAAAAGACTTCATGTCTCTCATGATATCAATATATTTTATACTTTTTTCTCTAACTAGAGAGGAAATTCTATGTCACAAATTAAATCAAACAGAATACTCTCGAATACATACTATGAAAAATTAAACGAATTTAAAGCAGGGGTTTCTAAGGCAATTACATATGAAGATGGCATTATTTTTTTAAAGTACTGAAGAACTAAACCAAATCAAAAGTGCAATGAAGAATAGAGAATGATATTCTAGACCTGAAGAAAAGAATGCCTACCTTTAGTTCTCGTGAATACTAAAGATCTGAAAAATTATGTAGGTCCACAGACAGATACATAAAATTAACAGGCCTTTTTCCCAGGGGAAACCATCTTCACTTTGCGATGCAATTTGTAGTAAAGCTAAATAGAAGGTTTAGGGCTTGCAAGTTTGTTTTGACATGCAGCCAGTTATGAACTTCTCCACCAACGTAGCTCCATATAATCTTCCTGATTGCAAATCTACTGATGTCTGCCCTTGGAAGAGGGTGAAGTTTACGTAGAAGATGTGGTTTCGATACTGCAGTGTCTTTGGCTGGAGATGGCTGGAGGGTCAAGTGATGGATGATACAGTGCCATCCTTGTTTCTCAGCCTTCTTTTCTCCATTATCTACATTCAGCAAGGACTTAAGGGTAAAAGAATGCTTGTTCTTCCGGTTATCTAAAGCAGGGAGGTGCTTATGAGTGGATTGCACGCTAGTGTAGAACAGGGAAAGGAAGGGATGACTCTACTGCATTATCCAAATGTTGTATCTGCCTATGTCTGCTTTCTAAAGCTGTATTTCCCTTAAAATACACATTGCATTGTGAAGAAATACAGTGCAAGTGGCATAACAGACCCTAAAGCAAATAATGTGCTGTTCCCATAATCTGTCTCTGTGAAGAGAGCAGCCATGTATTGTCTTTGACGATTACATTTTTTACTGCTATCACTTAAAAAACTTACATTTGTCTGGTATCTGTTGGATGTATTCAAGAAGCACCAGTTCTGTGTAACCAATCTTCTGATCCAGTTACCTCAAATTACTTTGTCTTTTGTTTGTGTTAAGAAGTTATTCACATACACACACTGGTGAAAGAGTGTAATGCTGCAGGCTTGTATTTGAACTAGTTCTCTGGTTGGATGACTGCTGCTGAGCCTTTATAATGAATTTCTGTATGAATTTCTGAATTTCTAAGATCAAATACGTGAGAATTTTTCAGAATATTTTTTATCAAGTTTTGGCCTCTCTACGTTAATGTTAGTGGTAGATACAAAGTATATGTCCCAGTTAAGTAGTTAATTCAGGGATTTTCTTTTTTTTCCCTTGATTGGTTAATTTACAGTAGCAATATTACGAAGTTCCTCCCACTGTCTCTGTACATAAATAGGTTTCTTATTAAATTATCTCCACCTGGTGGCAGCATGTCATAGCTAGCAACGGAGTAACAAGCAGAACTGGAGCATTTTTTAATTTAACAGAAACATAACATCAAATCTAGTTAAATCAGATGAGTCATTTATTGCTTAAAAAACCCTTGAAATATGCATGAAATATTTTATAGCTGAATGTGGTGTCTTGTATGTAATTGGATCTCTAACTGATAAGTATCCCATGCCTTCAGAATGCAAGTTGATTGCCATGAGTTCTGTTGGCACAATTGTATTAATGTCTGCGTTGCTTCCCTTAAGAAGAACAATGCAGGTATTTTGATGGGGGAAGCCAACATTCAAGAGTGTTTAGCATATATATTCTGCTTATTCTTGTAGTTATAAAATATGGATTAGGCTGTGCAGTGTTTGCATAATGTGTTTTCTTGGAGCATGTTTTTGTACTCTGTTGCAAAGAAATGCTCTTTGCTGAAGTGCTGAATTGCCAGTTTTCCTCAGTGGAGAAAGGAAACATTTTCAGAACAATAAGCACAGTATCAAGAGTATCTTATGAAAAGTCCTGAGGTAAATTCTTAAAAATAGATTTTAATATCACAGTTGTCCAAACAAGGTTTGCATTTGAAACACTATGCAAACAATTTCATACGATTTAAAAAAATCCTATGTATGATTAAGATTTTTACAGGAAAAACATTTTACTTGTTTATCCACAACTGAGCAGTCTTTTTCTGTTTTACAAATAAGGTCATCTCTTAAATGTTACACTTTTACATTTCCATCTTATATTTCAAGAGTATCCCAGAGTGATTCTGAGGGTTCACTTGGAAAGGAAATTAAATATTATTGTGTATTTTCAAAAGATTTCTGTAATATAAGGAAGCTACAGCATGCCTCGATGGTGTAAAGTGCTTTGACCAGCTTAAATCTTGCATGAAAAATGCCTTTAACATTGGGGTGATTTTTAAAGCAGGCATTATGTCTTTTTTCTGTGGAAAATATTTAGATTTGGGGTAAAAAAATTAGCAAACATGGGTTTAGTTACTATAGCCTGAAGCGACAATGATCATAAAAAGATTTACCTTGATTTTTTTTTCCCTAACTAAAAAATAAGTCATAACGTCAAAACAGTTTGGTAAGAGCCAATTAACAGCTGACAACTTGTAATAAATCATGTAGTTTTGATTTAAAGCTTCTAAATATATTTGTTTATATGTAGTGTCATTTGACATCTGTTACATCAACAAGCTTTGAATCAAATACCCCAATTTTTTAAATTCATGTTTGTTTTTTTTTTTTAAATACACATCTGGGTTCCTTCAAAAAGGAGAAATTAGCCATTTGATTGCTGAGTTTAAACTTAACGTTACTTTGTTGAACAGTCTAATTATTTTGATATAACTATTTACACTATATACTGGCTTATGATGAGTTCTTTAGTTGTTTAAACACAACTATAAAAAACTTGAAGCTTGAGAACCTCCTGTGGAAAAGCTAAAAACTGGCTTGATTTTGGTTGTTTTTTTCCTTTGGCTAGGGTTTTTTAAGAGGAAAATTAAAAAGTAAAGAGTAGGCTGACACCAAATGAAAGGAAGTTTATATCTTTGTGGCACAATCCATGCTTTGTTCTCAGATCTTTACTTGATGTGTGTTTGTATGTTTGTGGGGTCTTTTTTATAGTTAAAATACTGCTCATATAATCCTTCCAGCTGAGAACTATAGAATTTACCTTTGCTAAAGTCCTCTTAGGACTAATGGGCCACAGAAACTGTTACCTATAAGCAGTGAATAGAAAAAACAAGGGACACAAGGAGTTAATACCTCACTTCTGGGCACTGAGTCTTAAAATTCTTAGAAGACTTAAAAAGGTTGTGCTCATCTTGCTTTTCTGTTGTGTGAGGTACATAAAATATGAATTCAGGGAAGGGAAGGGGAAGGGAAAAGAATCCCAGCCTAGCAAATTATATTTACATAGCTGAACAACCAATCTCTCTTATAAGCCATAAATATGGGAATATTACATTGATTTGTCATACTGCATTAATCTAATAAAACTGGCTGAGGAAAAGTTTCTATTAGGGTTTTTTTTACTTTGTTGTAGTGGGTTTGTTCACATTTTTTATCTTCTGTGAGATAAGTATTAGGATGGATGCAAAGCAGGCTCCCAACGTTAACGAATATAAAGAAGTTTATCACTAACAGAATTAAAAGTAAAAAGAAATAATAAGGAATTAAAGCAAAACTCCCTTTTTCCTCAAGCATCTCCCCTTTTTATCCAACTCACACAAAGGATAACAAATTATGGTTTTGGTCTGTATTACAGTTCTTAAAAGTCTCTCCTCTATTTAAGGAAAAGAGGTTCTCTTTTGCTTCACATGGTTTCCAAACTACTCAAAGGGCAACAGAGTCACCCAGAAATTCTGCTCCCCTGGAAAACATCTCTCTCATGAATCTTGCAGTCTTCCCACAACTGCCAGCATGGGCCACATGTGGGGTGTATCTTTTTTAAGGATAAGCAAATTCTAACTTAAAAGCAACTGCTCTCTTCACAAATCTCTAAGTCTCTTATACCTCCGAGGTGACCTGGCATGGTCACGTTTCTTTTTCCCACAGGCTGCACACAAAATTCTCATCCCCCCATGTCTTTATGTGGATTAAAGAGAAAAGGACAGTTTGTGATATTACAGTGTTCACCATGGCCTGCAAAAAGTATTTTTAAGCTTCGTGCTGGGCCCAACTCCACCCTCTTTTCCTGTCGCCATCTTCAGCTCCTTCTCCCGTGAGTTACTTTCTCTTTCCCTCTGACCTTGAAGTTGCCATGATTTTCTTCAGGCTTTATGTTGGAGAAAAAGCCTCTTTCTCTTTATGCGGCTGGCTCCTCAGCTCGACTCTAGCTACGCTGGTTGCAGAAAGCTCTATCGGTTCCCCTCGATAGCGGGTTTGCGCGGGGCTGCATGGGGAGGGAGAGAGATCTCCAGTCCTTAAGGGCCGCTCCGGGTGGTATCGGCTACGCAGCAGCCTAATGGTTGTTTCTTAGTTGCTCGCAGATCTGAGGGGGTTCTCCCACAGCTACCAGAGGCCGTGCCCCAGAGCTGGTGGAGGGGAGGCCCAGAGATGGAGCCCGGGCCCATATACCACCCCCTCCCCACCCCCGCAGGAGGCTCAAACACAAAAGAGAAGTTCTTGTGTCTCCATGCAGTTTAAATATGTAAATTTCGAGAAGCATTATTGGTCTAAACAACTGTCCATCAACTCAGGTTCAAACCACCACATTTGTATACTGAGCTTTTGTGTGGAAAAAGGATTCCATTTTTCTTTGATCCATCAAGGAGTTTCAAGACTGAAAATATATTTCTGAATTTATTAACAAATTTCTAGTTATTACTTAAGAGCTGTAAAACTGAAATTCACCTAAAAAGGATATTAGATGCTAATTTGATCTTCTTTCTTGGTTTATTTTGTAGTATATTTCAGCCTGGAGATGTTGAGCTGACCAGTTCTGATGAGACCAGGTAGTATAAGCTGCAGGGTAACTAATATGAAAACATTATCATTAACAAAAGTGAAATTTAAGCAGTGAAGAATTTCCTGCTTTAGTGATTGCAATTTTTTTTATTATAGAAAGTTATAACTACTTTTAGCTTTTTCAATCTTACAATATTGATAAAATGAGGAACATTGAAGGTTTTGGGAAAGGTCTGATTTGACTTACAGGACTCCAACTGGTATTTTTGAGTTCAAACCATGTACTAAGATGTTTTCATACTGCTTCAGAGATTCCGACCACAAGTTGATGATTTTCTCTCAGAAGATTATACCATTTGTGGGTTCAGTGATTTTTGTTGTCCTTCTGGGAAAGCCAAGAAATCTTCTTCCATTGCTCTTTGCTCTTGTCCCTCACCTTGGGGTGAAGGGACATAGCCCGGTGAAGCTGCCTTCCCTCCTGTTGTGCATTAGCAGGAATAAGGACCCAGGACTAGGGAAGTAGGAACTTCTTGTTGGGGAAAAAAGGATGTCAAGCCCCTGTCTGATAAGATCTGTGCCAGTTTAGACACTCTTGGAAATTTTATCCCCACTGGCATTTCTTTAACCAGACACAAAGGGTGCAGTTTAGATGACACTGTAAGCCTTCAGTGTGTATAGCAAACGCTAATGTTTTGGTGTTTTAATTGGCATAGGTGATGTCCAGATTTCAGGGAGACAAGAGTCATTCAGGATGGCCCAAATAGATGCGCTTGAAAGAGGGTTACATCCCTGAGATATTTTAGAGGAAGGGGACGATGTGATAACCAGAGCATCCATTTCCGAGCGGGCAGCTCACCTTATTGACTAGGCTGGGCTTTGGTGTCTGCCAGGCTTTGCAGCTTGGCCTGATGGGCACGGGCTGTATATGGTGGGAGCTGCCCTTGGCCTGTGCTGTCAGGAGATGCTCAATGACAAGGATTTGGGTAATAGGAACATGTTCTGTCCGTAGAGGGTGATCAGGCACTGGAGCAGTCTCAACAGCGAGTCGCAGCAGCCCGAAGGCTGCCAGAGCTCGAGGAGCATTTGGACAATGCTCTCAGGGACAGGGTGGGATTGTTTGAATGTCCTGTGCAGGGCCAGGAGTTGTACTCAGTGATCCTTGGGGGTCCCTTCCAACTCAGCTTATTCTGAGATTTCTTATAGGAAGCCTATGGCTGCCTAGTTTCTTCTGCGCAGTTCCATATCTTGAACCACATTCATGGCTTGGTAGAGTTTATTTTGGTAGAATCTGTGTTGTGTGGCACTGCTTGGTGTGCAGATTTTGTTTGGTTAGTGTTTTGGGGAGTGGTTGGAAGGGTGTTTGTTTGCGTGTCAATTCACAGCACTGAGAGATACTAAGACTTCTTTGGATTTAATTTTGCTGCTTGCTATGTTGACGAAAGAAAACCAAGGAGATTTTGAAAGGACAGTCATTGAAGTAGACTCAATAATAGACTCAGTGAGCTATTTGAAAATTTTGTTAATGTAAGCCAAACAATTACTAGGTTAATACTTGAAAAAAAAAAAGGTAGCAAATAAAGACATATTCTCTGGTATTTATAACTTATTGCTTCTTAAAAATTGACTAGAAGTGCATTCTATCAGTTGTTGCGACATCTGAAATAGTTGAATAAAGAGTATTTAAATTCCTTTCTTTATCATAGATGCAAACCCTTCAAATAGTGTCCATTTGAGAGCCTGTGAAGTACTCATGAAACATGAAAAGAAAGAAAAATAACCCATCTGGAACTGGCTTGGGAATCTCATGATGTAATACTTCAGTAGCTGTGTACTTTAATTTTGGCCACTTCTTCCTCTTTTGATGCTAATATCTGCTATAAATTGCTATGAATTCCATGCTCTTTTCTTAGCAATTTTGTTACTGTTTAGAGTGAAAGTGACTTTTGCAAAGTCTTTTTTTAGTGATTTTTTTTCTTGAAGTACCTTATTTTTAAGTTATTTTTTGTTTTCCCTTTCAACTATTTTAATCTGAACTAATCTGTGAAAAAGGGGCAGGCCTCTGAAAGCAAGGAATTTTTTATGGTAAGAACAACAAATATAATCAAACAACTGTGTTGCTTGAAGTCATGTTCTTGCTTCTTCTGTACAGGGAATATGCATTCAACTGAGTTGGTAATGGAACTTATTCTATAAACTAACTTCAAAGCCCTAAAACCTTTTATTTAGGTGCTCTAAGTAGGCTGGGAACATGGATACTCTCTGTAGAGGTCTGCTTAGAATGACCTTTAATAAATTTCCTATGATGTGACATGGAATTTTGTTTCTCTGTATTGCCATTCATTTCAATATTGAAGAAATTAAAAAAATCCAAACCGCTGAGTGTTTATAAGATGATATATCTTTACCTATGCACTTGCTGCTACCTCCAAAGAGCTGTATAATCAAATTTTGTTCAAGTTTTGTTAGGGTGGTATATAAAATGGTTTAGGAGTTATAACTTATCACTACATCCCTGTTGATATTTAAGGAATTAATTCTACTCATACAGTAATTGAGGCTGATTAATAGGCTGGTGCTAATAAAGGAAATGTGCAAAATATAAGTGCCCAACCAAGTCTCCTTTTTTTCTTTTGTATTTCTTTACATGGCATATCCTGTCTGACAGTCTTTGTATATATCCCAGTATTTAATAATTTTATAGAGAGCAAAATCTTTGTGAATAAATAGGATTTATTCATTCATCCTGTTTTTAGGATAATTATGGTTATATAGCACCAATTAAAAAATATATTGCATTTTTCATATCTTTCTGTGACCTCTAAGTCAAAACAGGACAATGAGGTAAAATTTTACATTTCCATTTATTTACTGACAGAGTAAAGCTAGGACTGCTGCTTTATTGCTGAGGTTGCCAGGACATTTTCATCTGGGGGGACTGAATCCATACTATGTCAGAAAGATAGATGAACTCTTAAACACTCAATTGCTTTTCTGGTGGTTCTCAATCTTGGAGTTTGTCCAAGTGTGTTTCATGGTGTGTCTCAATATAGTGCTGGCACTTGGGTGCTTTGAGTTGAAACCAAGTTTTCTTTACTCTCTGTAATAACATCACGATTAATGTGAAGCACTGGAGGTTTTGTTCCTAATTTTATATTCTTAAAAAGGTGTATAAACTTTTGTTTTGTCAGAATTCATTAAGAATATATCCAGTATTGAAATTTAGCAGCTACCCTATTTTAGAGAAGTAAATGTGTACCCTTAATAAGACTGAAATTTCAACTGCCTAAGCCACTATGCACTTCTGGAAAAGTTAGAAGCTGCTGCTTTTTAAGCAAAAGTCAGTGACGTGCAACTTCTCCATTTAAATGGATTGTTTGGGGATTACACTGAATACCTAAGACTCATGCTTGTGTTCCATGTTCATTTTGAAATCCTCTCTGTATTGCTTACATATGTGAAGCTGCTGTTTGACTTTGTTCCCCTTTTGCTTCTGTGTACCAATTGTAGTAATATTTGTGATGTCGTAAAACGAAGAATGGCTTATAATTAAAGTTGCTGCTCAGTGTGCACCCTTTTATCACTAACTGAAAATCTGTGTAGTCTTGTGGGGTGTGTGGTATAGGTTTGAGGAGGTTTTTTGGGGGGTGGTTTTGGTTTTTTTAAGGTACCTACAGTAGACTTCTTCTACATTGTAGTGATATGAAGGTTTTAGAAATGAAATAATTTGATTTTTGGATCTTTGATTCCAACACGAGTAATTTAAAAGTGTGATACTGGGATCATCTGAAGATTATTGTGTGCACACGCTGTAATGTTTAGAAAGACTTCTTTCATGATGTGATCACACCTACATCCAGTAAGTAAAGCATATGCTAATTTATACATCTGTGATCAAATTGAGGTAGTTATACTCTCGTTCACTCGGCAAAAAAGTTAAATTTCTGAGTTCCAGCTCTGTAAATTTTGACTGCATGCAGAGAAAGAATTCTTATCTTTCCCAATAGCAGGAAGTCATTAAACTTCCAATCTGTTTGCATGATCAGTTTGAGGATGAAAAATATCCATATACCCATTTCTAGTTTGGAAATAAGCAGCAGTCAGTTCAATATTTGAATAAGATCTTTCTTTAATGTACTCAAAATGGTTTAACCTTTGTCAGTCAAAATAATGGAAAAGTAGTCGAAGAGGAAATAATGCAAAAAGGTCTGAGAGTACAAAGTATGGTAGTTTTTTATATCTCTGGATAGATTTTAGGGAGTATAGCTAAAAGATATTTCTAGATTCAACAGAAGCCTTTCCAGCACAGAAAATAATTTTGTGGTATGTCACAAAAATGAGATTTAGCTGTATAGAAAGGAATAAAAAATTTAAATGTCTACCTGGAATGTACTCAAATCCCCAGGGTTAAACAAATTTTCTTGCAAATGAGACATTTGTTAACTTGTTGTTACAGGTTGGGTGTTTTCTTTGTTTTTTTTGTTTCACTTTGGGTTTTTTTTGTTTTTTTAATTACAAATCCTTCCTTACCATCATTGCGCATACCACTGATTTTTGTCATGAACTGTAGTAATAATAAATTTTTTAAATGTTTTGTTCCAAGATTCACATATGGATGCTACTAGTTGCATCTATAGAGCTGTTAGGACTTGCAGTGATGATTCTTTGTTAACATATTTTTAATTATATAAAATTGAATACGTGTATGTCTGAAGAGAAATAATCAGAAGAGGGGCTGACAAAAAAACATGTATCACTGTACTCCATTTATACAGTTCCTGTTTCATTGTAAAACAGTCTTGCAAGTTTTGGATGAATGTCCACATATTTAGAGATTCACATATTTCTTAAATGTTTTCATTTATAAAGGTGAACTCTGTAACGGTACCCAAAATGAAAGCAGTTCCTGAGAATTCATATTTCCAGTTTCTCAGACTGAATTCAATAAATCAAACAAGCCACATACATTTTAAGGCCAATCCATTTAATGAGAGAGTTTATCTTCTTAAGGAAGGAAAAACAGATTTTTACTTTCTCATCCTCATATGGGTCAGGAAAATACTTCTCTTAGTTGTTTGAATTTCTGTTTACAACTGTGAGACATCAGCCATTTCCTACAAGAATTCAGATAACTTGGAAAGGTCCTTGTTTCCTTATCTAGAAAGCATCTGCAGTGGTAGGAGAACAGCTTCACTACATGTTATTCTTCTACCATTTCTCACTTAATCTGACCACAGTTAAACAGCGGCTTGTATTTGGTGATTTTGTTAGTGATATCATTTCAGGGAAAAGAGAGAAACATTCATTCTTTCCCCCAGCCTCAGGGACACTATCAAATATTAAGTTTGGTTCTGTGTGACTTTCAGATGGAGAAAATCCAGCTGTGAATTCTAAAATTTCATCTGGTTGATAAAGAACTTGAGATCAAATAAATGTCAATAGGGAATAGAGGCATAAGAGAACACACATCTAAAAGTTCTAGTGAGAAAAGAGAGCTGCCGAATAAAGGTGTTATTAGGAAATTATATTAATTGACCATAACTACGGAAAATGAAGTGTTGAGCAGTAGCATATATTAGGAACACTTTGATTGAAGTGTCTGTAAGAAGATTACAAAATGCCAGCATGGTTTGGGTTGGAAGGGACCTTAAAGATCATCTTGTTCCAACTCGCTGCCATGGGCAGGGATGCCAGTAGACCAGGTTACTCAGAGCCCCATCCAGCCTGGCTTTGAACATTTCCAGGGATAGGTCAGCCACAGCTTCTCTGGGCAGCCTGTTCCAGTGCCTCACCACACTCACAGTAAAGAATTTTTTTCCTTCTATCTAATCTAAACCTACCCTCTGTCTATTTGAAGCCATTGCCCCTTGTCCTGTCACTTCAGGCCCTTTTAAATAGTCTCTCTCCACCTTTCTTGTGGGCTCCCTTCAGGGATTGCAGGGCTGCAATTAGGTCACCCCAAAGCCTTCTCTTTTCCAGCCTGAACAATCCCAATTCTCTCAGCCTTTCCTCATAGCAGAGCTGCTCCATCCCTCTGATCACCTTGGTGGCCTCCTCTGGCCTGGCTCCCACAGGTCCCTGTCCCTCCTGTGCTGGGAGCCCAGAGCTGGATGCAGCACTGCAGGTGGGGTCTGAGCAGAGCGGGGCAGAGGGGCAGAATCCCCTCCCTCAACCTGCTTATAAGGCTTAATTGGGGATTAAAAAAAAATTTTTTTTAATTCACTGACTGGAGAATGATCTGGAAAGAAGGGAGCCTGTATGTTAATGGTATTATTGTAATGAACACTAAGCAGAACAACAGTCTAATGAGAAACTATTAGAAGCTCTTAAATCTAACTGAAAATAGTGATTTGTATAAGAATGTTCCTTATTGCTTTCCTTTAAATCCTGGGCTCTAGAGTATCCTCTAGCTATGCTTTACAGTGTTTAATAAATATATGAAAAAATTAAATTCAGAGAGAATGGAAAAGTTTCTTACACTACTGAAATTCAAGGCTGTGTTATCAGGAAATTTCTACTTCCTCCATTTTTTTTTTCTTTTTTTTCTTTTTTTCACTGATGGGGTGACCCAGAGTAGTCTTGCTTCTTTTTCTTTGCATTTATTTTTTTGTGCTTTAGTGGGATGGAGAGGTATCTGCCAGAGGAGTTCGCTGCCTGTTCTGCTTAAAGTGCTGCTCTAGAGACAGCCTTACTTTCCAGCTATCAATGCAGTAGGAGGCCCAAATATGGAAGTACAGTTTACTCTCCTTCTATAAATTAATAGGCCTCCAAACCTTTTAATTTTATTGTCTCTTTAGTGTAATTAGCTAATAGGGCAACATCACAGTGGTTTATACTGGACTACATGTTGTAGCTGAGACAAATGTGAATGAAAATAAACTTAGGAAATTTTTAATAGCCAAGATAATTTACACACCATAAGGTTTTTTCCATATGTCCAGAGCAAGTATTTAGTTCTAAAATTTATGCAGTCTTTTTGTAGAACTTTTTATGATTGGAATGTTACAGCTTTTCTTTTGGATCCTGTTACTCCACAGAGATTAAAATATAAGAAATACACTATGCTCCCTTAAGGATTCTGTTTGCTGGGGTATTTTTTCTTGTGTGATTGATGTATTCACAGGTATGCTGAACTTTTAGTTTAGCTCTTTCCAAATTAAAAACTTGGTGATGAAATCAGCAGAAGACTTGCATGGCATTCACAGAGCCATAGCAAATAATTTATTTTTTTCTTGGATACTTTCTCAGCAAAAAAGTGAAGTTCCATCAAAAGACGTGATTTCAGTGACAGAAATACAGTCTTTGGATTGACTGTTCCTGAAATGTAATTTTGTGTATCAAGCAAATGTCAAAAGAAATAAAAGTTACATTCAGTCTAGACTTAACTTTTGACAGTAGTTTCAGAATAAATCTTTGAGATGAGTTACAAATTCTCACCCCACCTAATGCTGACACATGAAATTGAAGAAGTATATTCATTAATAAATCTTTTTTCTTTTTTTTGCAGTGCTGTAGAACATCAGTTGTTATAATGTGATCTTAAAATGCATATAACAGGCTTTTCTCTTTTATTTTCTTCTATGGGCAGCTGTCTCAAAATATGGATATAAGACTTAGGTAATAAAATGTCATTTAAACCATTGTGCATGATCTCAACAGGATCAGATTTGCTGACTTACTCAATAGTAAGTATATTTTTTTAAATTTATCTAATGCAGAAAAAATTTTTCTTTTGATACTTGACTTCTATGATAAATTATTACACCTAAAAATGGTAACTATAACAAGCTTTTTTGATTTCATCTAAATCAATATACTACTTCATGTCCAGTGTTATAAAATATTTTCAATATTTTTTTATAAAAAATAAAATTAAGGTCTCTAAAACTTGAGATTAACCATCTATACTTATTCTATTGAATCTGATTTTTTGTATTTATAATTAGCCCATTAAAAGGATCATTCAAATGAAAAGAATTGTTTTTTTCTAAATAAAAGTAGAAAATGCAGATGGTGCAAAGTAAATTTGCACAATCAGCAGTATTAAAGAAGCAGGACTTGATTAGAAATGAGTATAAGGACACACAAAGCAGTTCGAAATGGAATATCCTAATTCTATTTGTATTCTAATTCCTAGCTACTGCCATCTTCTCTCTTTTCCCCTTGGTCAAGAATTTGAATCTGTCATTTTTTTGAGTGTGATACAATCTATCTTTAGTATTTAGCTCCATTCATCTGGAAAGTTGAATAGAAAATTTTAAATTTTAAATAAAGTTAGACAGTTTTCTAGGGAACTTACCTACTGGTGAACAGAACCCTTATTGGTTGACATTATGAGAAGACCTGTTTGCAAATATAGAGGATTTTCCTGTCTTTAGTTGGATCTTGAGGTTCATCTGTAGGAAACTTTTGCTCCTTACTAAGATATTTTCCTTGGCCATGGGATGAATGGGAGCCCTATCTGGGTCCCCAGGTTCTTTACTCAAGTGTTCAGAGCTTGTAGTCATCTCAGGGTCTCCCCTATTGATGTCAGTGGTCCCCATGTGAATAATTATCAAAGAGAAGCGGCCTTGGAAATAGATGAGCCTCAGCAATCTCTGCCATGTCAAGGATACTGACCCTGGGAAAGCAAGACCATGGGCCAGGTCAGGATGTGGGTAACTGTCACTCACAGGAGGAGTCCCTCATGGAACTCCATCAGTTCTGCTTTTTTGGCACTATTTGCTTCATTGCTCAGACATGGCCCGTCCAAGTGCCTTCCAAACAGAACTTGTTCTGACTTTCCTGTTGCCAGGGCTGATCCTGTACTTGTCAAACAACCAAACCTATGCAAGCCTTATCTTTGATGTTTTTTCAGCCTACCTCAGTCCATATTCTGATGTATTCTGCATTTTTTGTCACAAAAAGATTATGTGATTGATTAAATATAAATATTACTGAGATCGAACAAATTAATATAAGCATAATGAAGTGTCCTGATTTTGGCTGGGATAGAGTTAATTTTTTCTTTGTAGCTGGTACAGTGCTGTGTTTTGGATTCAGTGTGAGAATGAGGTTGATAACACAATGATTGTTTCGTTTGTTGCTAAATAGTGCTGACCCTAAATCAAGGATTTTCCATGTCTCATGCTCTGCTAGTGAGGAAGTGCCCAAAAAGCTTGGAGGGAACATGGCTTATTCACCTGACCGGAACTGTCCAAAGGGATATTCCGTACCACAGATTATCATACTCACATATCAAATATGGGAGCTACCTGGGGAGAGGCTGGNGTGTTTTGGATTCAGTGTGAGAATGAGGTTGATAACACAATGATTGTTTCGTTTGTTGCTAAATAGTGCTGACCCTAAATCAAGGATTTTCCATGTCTCATGCTCTGCTAGTGAGGAAGTGCCCAAAAAGCTTGGAGGGAACATGGCTTATTCACCTGACCGGAACTGTCCAAAGGGATATTCCGTACCACAGATTATCATACTCACATATCAAATATGGGAGCTACCTGGGGAGAGGCTGGCACTGGTCACTGGATGGTGAGCANNNCAACCCATGACTTTTAGTTTTGTTTTCCTTGTTCTTCACCCTATTCCACTGGTAGGGTGGAGGTGAAGGTGAGTGAGTGACTGCAGGGTATGTCATTGTCGACTGGGGTTAAACCATGACAGTCCTTTTTGATCCCCAATATAGGAATCAAAGAGTTGAGATAATGACAGATTTGACCAGAGCATGTTAGAACAAATTTATTGTAAGCATTATTTGTGTAGGTTTAGTATTTTCTGGTCACAATGTTGATTTATTTGCTATCAGAGTTGTACTTGTTCTCAGGGTTAAGACTTGCTCTGTGTGTTCCCGGTGGTGATGTTTATCCTCCATGGAGCCTGAGCTAAGGGTTATCATTTTGTACTTTGTAGTAGAAAAAGGTGATGTGGAGGGCTTATGATATGATAGCATTTCTGGGCATGAAACTGCTCTGGTACATGTATTCGATATACCAGGAGTCACCTATTGGGAACTATTATTAATAACACCTTTTGGCTTTTCTCCTTGGAGAGTCAGCCTATGGGGGAGATATGTCCGTTTTTGCCTCCAGGATGACTAAAGTAGCTTTCGAGAATTTTAAAGATTTTTTAATATCCTTGAAACAAACCTTGTTCTTTTGCTAGGAACTAGCACATTACTGCACATGGTTCCAGGGGTTTTTTTTAAGGTTAAAGAACTCATTAAGAACATCAACCAGAGATCTGCCCTGAGGCTGGATATTTATGAGTAGCAGGGTCTGTGGAATAGTATGGGGAAGTACCAAGGACAGTGGATGCCTCCAGTGTTTTGAACTTTGCACCTGAATAAGTCCAGAATTTGGAATAACTAGCAAAATATTTGGAAAAAGTGAATCTAGCAATTTCAGATACACACACAAATCTCTGCAACGTGCTCAGGTCTGGCCTAGGCCTGCTGAGCCTTGCTCAGTGCTACTCAGTACCCTCCAAGGGAAGAGAAGGTCTCTGGAGGTGATAATAGGACAACAGGCCCTGTAGCTACTCCAAACCCAGTGACAGTCCCTGGAGCTTAGCCACAGAACCAGCATGTTCTGCTGTCATTGTCCCTATAAACAACAGGAAATGCAAAAAAACATCATCTTGTTTAGTAATGGAGAACAAGGAAGACAAAGAAGGAACAGGAGGAAGAAACAGAACAAGGGCTAAACACCACTCCCTGTCCTGGGGTGAGCTGCGGGATACACAAAAAGATTTCAGCTATCATCCCAGAGAACTTGTTACCGCCTGGCTGCTCTGATGCTTGGACATTTGGGCTAGCACTCTGGAATTAGATGGTAGAGAAGACAAACAGCTGGGATGACTTTCTAGGGAAGCAGGCATTGACAAAGTAATTGGAGAAGCAACTCAAGTCCTTCACCTCTGGAGGTGATCCTATCAATCAGGAGGGAAAGGTTTCCCTCCAAGGAAGATGTTATGTGTTGCCCAGGAAAATGGACTGCACGGAGAAAGGTGTCTGATAACTAGGGGAATTAGCCCTGTGAGAGGTGACTTATTATGGCCTGGACAACACAGTCACAGATCCAGATGAAGTCCACTCCGTGTGATCCATGCGGCAGAAATTTGTAAGGAGTACCCCATTGTCACACACCGACCCACTGGCTACATTAGTCAGGAAGGGCACTGCAGCAGCAGCAGTGGAAGAAGCTGTTCACCAACTTGAGGAATATGAATGTAGGACAGTATTTCTTCCTCCCTCATCTCAACTGTGGAGAAACTGTGTGATAAACTGTCCTGTGAGTTCCAGCAATTCAGAGGAAATATGTCCAGCTCCCCACCTGTACGGGCTCGTACCTCAGTGATTGACTGCAG
>WEIT01004277.1:1643-14767 GCA_013389985.1 Dryoscopus gambensis | reverse complement strand
ATAAAGGAAGTGAGGCTGATACCCAGTGGTTGTTATTCTGCTGTTCAGTTAGTGCTGACTCCTGTTTGCTTCACTCAAGTCAGGATGTACCATACAATTTCTGTCCATATACCAAGACGTTCTATAGGCAGAAAACTTGGCACAACCGGTATATGTTTTGTTCCTGAAGTCTGCAATTTACTTGACTATAAAAGCGTCCAGTAGGTTTCAGAAATTCATCTTGGTTTATTTGCATTCAGCAGTGCTTCTTGTTTAAGAGAGACTGGCTTCAAGAGAACTTCATCACTGTGGTTTTGTTTTGACAGAGAATTTAAAATCTAATGGCCCGTAGTATATAATAAGAGGTTAGTTAATTCATTAATCAGAAAATTAATTTGAAGTATTTATTCTTTCCACTGTATCTCTGTTAATATTTTTTGCCTCTTAGTTAGCATAGCATCAATATTTATAGGTAGAAGTATGTGCATAATAAAAAACATGCATGATATATTTGCATATCCAACATTTTTTAAATTATACAGCTATTGGCATCTTAAACATACCCAACAGCAATTCCTGTATAAATATAGTCTTGCACTAAACAATCTTTTTCTATTTCTCTCACCAGCAGAAATTGTATTAGTTGAATCATTCAGTGAAATAGGAGCCTCAATATAAGTATACATATTGTGTCAGTGTGCCGTAATGACATGTATTTGAAAAATAAAGGTTATTTTTTACAGAACAAAAAAATAGTTGTGGAACCTGAGTGGTGGAAAGAGGCTCTCATCATCTCCATTATTTTCCTCCATTTTGAATTGTTTACAGTCAATAAGCCCAAAGAAAGCTGATCTTGTGAATAGTGTAGTATTCACAAATCCTCACTGCCATTTGAAAGAAAACACAAGCTAAATCATAAATCATTATGTATCAAATTCCAAGGAAGCATACAATTGCGATCAGCAGCATGTTTGAGAAATAAGGCCTAAAAGAAGAATAGGTTTTTAATGGGTTTTCATGCACAGAGGGTAAAAATTGAGTTAAGCTAAATCTGTGAATTGAGAGATGACTAATAATTACGGTATTCTTGGGCATAGTGTTTTGTGGAAAAAACCTCGAAGTGCATTTAATATATGGAGACGAAACTTGATTTGGAAATATAGTGTGAATATTGTGAATTTAGAATTATTTGTGAGATTTGGTAATATGAGTAATGAAATAAAAATGAGTCATAAGTCTGGAAAAAAGTGGTTTGATGCCCTTTTGGAATAGGCTGCCAAAATTAATGACAAAACATAAAACTTAAGAATCAAAAGTGAATTTGAGCCTTTTTCTATTCATTCTAAAATTTAGTCATTAAAAATCTGGGGTTTATTTTCAAATATTACATCATAATGCAATTCTGCATCATCTTTGTATAACTTTTTAAATCTTAATATTAAAATCTGAAGAGAGAGTTGTTGAGAAGCTCAACATTTTCTCAAGTCTTAGTGAATTTTTGATAGTGTTAGTGATTTAGAGTAGTTATAATTTGGAGAACTAATCTGAATGACAACCCTAGAAACTCCCCCATGCATTGACAGCTTCCCTTTAGATTTCCTGTTTGAGTGGAATAAATTACAAAAGGTCTATCATCTTGTTTTTTAAAGAAACTGGCTCTGAGTTATTTTAGTTTCTCTCTTAAAAATATTTTAAACTATTGTGCAAGCATCCTATGAAAATTTAAATGATTTATCCATTTAAAATTCTCTAACTATAGACTTTCAGTTCCTCTAAACAAGAGCTTAGATGAGATCCACTGACTGACATTAGTAAAAATTAGACAATAATCTGCTGAGTAGAGTATATTGCTTTGGAATTATCTGATTGATCAGTCCATAAATACTTTTCAGATGTTAGAGTGCTGCAGTCCTGTGGAACTTTCCAGTATCCCAATAGGTATTGAAAGGTAATAGCAACCCTAATGAGAACTCCTTAACCACTTTTGGTAAATGTCCTTATTGTGAGTTATGTGATGATGTTAAAACAGCTGCTACAAAACAAATTATAAACAGCAATATTTGAAAAAACATGTTACCACTATGATTATCATGATTTAACTACACCACCTGTTCTGATTTTTCCACATGATAATTTTATGAACACTTCTGTGTGATTATTGAGAGTTCTATGACAGTGAGTAACCATTCAATATTTTGGGATTCATTAAATTATTTTTAATTAAATCACTCTCAACAGAACAAAATTGCATGAAACTGAAGTATACTCTATTTTCTATGACTGACACTAGAGTTGTGTGGTTTAATCCTGACTCTGAGCAAGCGCTGCTCAGCAGTAACAAGCACATCCCTGTGTTATCAACACTGTTTTCAGCACAAATACAACACACAGCCCCCTCTAAGCCAATGTGAAGAAAATTAATTCTATCTCAGCCAGAATTAGTACATTCAGACATAACTAAAAATACCAGTAGAAGCGGTGAGGAATATTTAAATAGTTCCTCCCTCTGTAAGATAAAAGTGGTTATTATTAGGGGTAACTATGTGGTTATTAGTGTAATTTAGTGAAATCTCATCACCATGAACCGTGTTTCTAAGCTGGCTCTTATCCAAGGACCTTTTCCAAGATGCTGAGAAGGACACACTCTTTTGCTCATGCTACATATTGTGCTATTACTTCATGTAGTACCTTAGGTTTGAAATTCAGTGCTATGTCAGAGTACTGTGAAATATTATAGTTTTAAATATTTTAAAAATAGTTTTCTAATGAATTAAGTAGGGATAGTGCCAGATATTTAACATGATATGTATATTTAAACTATGTAGTAAGCAATGGCATAGAGTCCGAAAAGCCAACAGATAACACTGGCCATTACAAGGGAGAATGAATTACTGTTTTGTATCTCATCACACCATGTCATTTGTGAATTTTCCCAGGAATCTCTAGTGAATGCTGTCTTGTCCTGAAAAATTCTTTGGGACAATTTAATGTTTTATTTCTTCAATAGCTTCTTTTAAAACTTTTACTTCAGAGGCATCCAATGGCATGTTGCATGAATAATAAGATTGTAACACAGGAATCTTCCCAGATTGTATGTCTCTCCAAAAACTTTTTTTCTTTTTTTTCTGCTGTAGCCCTGTCTCTTCTTAATGTTCATTTTCTACCAAGGTCCTGTGTTCAGATTCTCTCTGTAGTCTTGACTTCTCAGGCATAGGGATATAATTTAAACTTTCCATCTCTTGTGCTTTCATGCTTACCTTTCTATAAGCTTTCCTTTTCCCCTTTATTGTTTCCTCTTCCTCCCCCCCTTTCTTTTTTCTTTTCCCTTTTTTTTTCCCCCCTTTTGTCCTTTAATTTCTTATGTGGACACAACTCATGTTTTTTGAAGCATTCTTACTTGGCTTCAGTAAATCTTCTTTTCCCTATGATTCAGTCATTCTAGTCCAGAGCTTCATGGAAACCATTGGGAAGCAGAAAAAAATCAGTTAAAGCAACACATTCAGTTACCAGTGTCACGTTATAGTTGTACGGTTTTTCACTCATCATGTGTTTTTTCATTGCTTTTTGTGAACAGTATGTGTGAAAGACTTAATTGTTTTTGGAAAGACTTGTCCTGGTAGTCATGTTCCCTTGTTGGCTGATAGTTACCTTCATTTGTATTTAAAGCTTGAAATAAATTCTCCCATTTCTTCTTTTGTGGGATGACATATTCATTCATCCATGAAGCTTCTAGTGAAAATAGGTGAAAAGTGTCAAATTTGGCTATTTAACTTTTTTATATCATCGCAGCATCTGCATCACTGTGTAATCACAGAATCATTTAGGTGGAGAAGACTTAAAAGATTGAGTCCAACATTTGACAGATCACCACCTTGTCAAATAAACCACAGCGCTAAGTGCCACGCCCAGGCATTTCTTGAACACCTCCAGGAATGGTGAGCCCACCTTGCTGGGAAGCCTGTTCCAATACTTGACAGCCCTTTCCATGAATAAATTCTTCATGATGTTCAACCTGAATCTCCCCTGGAGCATCTTGAGGCCATATCCTGTTGGCCTGTCATTACTTGGCTGGGAGAAGAGGCTGATCCCCACCTGGCTGCACCCTCCTGTCAGGCGGTTGTAGGGAGTGAGAAGGTCCTCCCTGAGCCTCCTTTTCCACAGACTGAACCCCACTCAGCTCCCTCAGCTGCTCCTCATCAGACTTGTACTCCAGACCCTTCCCCAGCTCTGGACACACTTCAATGCCTTTCTTGCATGAGAGCCCGAAACTGGACACAGAATTCAAGGTGGGACCTCACCAGTGCCCAGCACAGGAGCACAGTCACTGCCCTGGTTCTGCTCCCACATAGCTGCTGATAAAAGCCAGGATGCCTTGCCCACCTGGTTTCATGTTCAGCTCCTGTTGACCAACACCCCTTACTAGGTTTTAGGTAGTTTTGAGGGGAGGAGAGCAATACAGTATTCAGTATTTGGAAGCTCTTTGGGTTTTCTGAGTTTCTGTTGTCTTTTTCTTTATATGTCCATGTACAGGGTTTATGTAGGAGAATGTTTTAGCTAACAACTCTTAGACATATACCTCTTGCTGAGAGTGATAACGAAGGACTTGTGAATATATTAGTGTTTATTTAAAACAATAAAAAACCTTTACATTCTAATGTCAGTAATAGTTTTTATGTAATCCAAACCCCTCATGGTTGGGAGGAGTAGTTTGAATAATTTTTGGTAAAGCTTTTATAGTTGCTGTTATTTCATGTTCATTTTGAATAATAAGAACTACTTTTTTCTTAATGAAAAGCAGCTGGTGCATGTATGGTTTCCTGCTATTTGGTGATTGTCTAAATCCACTAAAGTGTTTTTGACTATTCTGACTTGACTCTAATCCTTTAAAAATATATATATTTATTCTGGCACTTATATTCTAGACAGTAGATTTTGAAAAAGCCCTCTCAAAATAATAATCTAAACTGTTTGAGTTGGATGAGAGTTCAGAAAGCACAAAACTTAATTAAACTAGTGGGGTAGATTATCAACTGCTGTTTCAGAAAAAATAGGATCATCTTGGTTGAATGGAGAACTCCAAATAGTATTTTGGGACCCCGTGTGGTATAAGTCATCTTTATAAGACTTACAAGGGTGGGATATCTGACGTCGTTTAAGTTGCTCTGTTTAAGCGACAGAATCACACTGAGGCTGGGGGGTGTGTGTGTGTATATGTATACACCCTAAAGAATTCTCTAATATATCGTAAAAAATGACAGTACCTATTAGAATCACAGAATGGCCTGGGTTGGAAGGGACCTTGAAGATCATGCAGTCCCAACCCCCCTGCCATGGGCAGGGACACCTTCCACTAGACCAGGTTGCTCAGAGCCCCATCCAACCTGACCTGGAATACTTCTAGGGATGGGGCATCCACGGCTTCTCTGGGCAACCTGTGCCAGTGCCCCCACGCTCACAGGAAAGAATTTCTTCCTAATTTAATCCTACTCGCAGCTGCTTTTGATTCAGCCCAGCACATGAGAGGTGACTGGGCTGCCAGGGCACATGGCCAGGGCATGTCCAGCCTCTCAGCCACCAGCACTTCCAAGTCCTTCTCTGCAGGTCTGCTCTCAACTAGAATGAGTGTGGAACCGGAAAAGGGAAATGTAACACTGGTGAACGCTTTCCGGGTTTTTCCCTGGCCGAGCTCGCAAGCCAGAGGCAGCGCAGCAGCGTCTCCAAAGCGTCCTCGCCGCTCAGCAGGCAGCAGAGGAAACGCAACGGAGAATCTCAGAGCCGGGTGGGAAATGCGCTTTTTTCCCTCTTCGGGCAGCTCGCACCAGGTAGCCTAATCTAAGGCAAAAGCGTTCCCAAGAACAAAGGAGGCGGAAAGGGCTCAGTCCAAGAAGCTTTTAATCCGGCGAATTCAGGCACTAGACTGACCCCGAGAGGGGCAGCGAGCCCCTTTTTCAAGGGGGGCGGTAACAGAACGGGAACAATGGGGAACAGGTAAAGGGGAGGGCACAGCAGGGATGCAATCCAATGAGGGAGTTTGGGAGGCGGGAGCTGTAACACCGAACCGATGAAGAACCGAACTTAACAGAACTTTCCAGACCAAGGGGAAGAACAATCTTCAGGGTGCCACCCAGTGGGCTGCGGCTTATACCTCCGTGCCGCTCCTGGAACCCCGCTTAGACCCACTGTCTAAGGCGGGAAAATCCTCCACTGTATGGCCAAGGTTTTGTTAGCAGTGCGGAGCTGCAGCCTAGGATCAGGCTAAGCCACCACCACACACTGGATTTCTGGAAGTAACAGAAGAACAGAGCCAAACCGAACCGACACATATGTACACACTACATGCGGTGACAAAATGGTTTAACTGAGCAGGAAGAGCATAAAATGTGCTTGTCTTAGCTTTGAAAGTAGTGGTGTCCTTGTTAGCTGAACAAATGTGAAAATAATATTTATGTAACTTAATTTACAATGGATTGGTTGGCAAGAACATATAATAGATTGTATTGCTGAGCATGTAATAGATTGCAGTTTGAAGATTTGACCTTTTCCAAGGACTTTTGTAGTAAGACATAAGAGGATATTATGTACAGCTAAACCATTTTCATCCTTGCTCACAAGGATGCAGTAAAATTACTGTTTTCCTCATGGGTTTACAATAATATAGTGCCAGAATAGTTTTAAATATCTAATCTAATCTCAACACTGCACAAGAGCAGCAGGAAGACATGAAGAATACATAAGGAATGGAAGAAAAAGTGTTGTGTCTCGTGATGCTGAAATAGGGAGGAATCAAGTTACTGCAATGAGTAATGAGATGCAGGCCCTCATTTTCTAATTTAAAGGAATTCAGATCCTGTAAACTCCCTTCATGGTGGAAACTTATAGGATATGCTGAATGAGGGGGAGGTAGGATGAAGAAACCCTTTATTGTTGCCTTTTTTATTTTTAGGAGCATTTTAAAATTATTTTCTTTAT
Organism: Dryoscopus gambensis; assembly: GCA_013389985.1. NCBI lineage: Eukaryota > Metazoa > Chordata > Aves > Passeriformes > Malaconotidae > Dryoscopus > Dryoscopus gambensis. The sequence goes on along the minus strand of WEIT01004277.1, from coordinate 7,819 downwards.
ACTTTTAGCAGATCCTAGTGGTCTCATGAAAGTTTCTTTAAAGATAGATTACAGTCACCTTGCCTTTTTTATTTTCCATATTTATTCAGAGGGAAACTTAAGACAAATCTGAACAACACTGCCCTCCTACTCAAGGAATGATCACTGATGCTGATTGGAAAATAAATGCATTTTACTAACAATAAGCAGAATAAGTTAGTTTTTGGATAGATAGTACACAACATTAGGAAACCTTATACATATAAAATAGTTTCAGTTCAGACAAAGGAAAATTCACAGCACAAAGCGGTTAATTTGATTCCCACTGGTAGATAAAAATTATAATAGAAATTGGATCTATTTTCTATTAAACCTATTAAAATAAGATTAGATATGATGTTACAATGCATATTCATGCATAGCATGGCTATTAATGGGTAACAGACATTAGAAAATCTTTTATTGTTATATTTATTAGATAAAGTATCTAATAATTTGATTGTTCATGAGAAAAACACACAGATTTTTACAGTTGCTTTTCAGGATTAATCCTTCACTTCTATTTGACCTACAGTTTATTGTATTGCAGTTAAATTGTTCATATATGCAAACTGCTCTTTAAAAACATTTAAAAATTTGATACTTTCCTTTTTAATGTTGGAACTCATAAAATGAAATAATTTTGCTATTAACACTGATTTAACACTGAATTAATTTTAGATGCCCAATATTACCATAAAATGTGACCTGCCATTTCTAAACTGTAAAATATAGTATACTCAATCTGTAATCTATTTATCTGTATAGAGATAAACAATAAAGTGTAGTGTCAGAGGTTTTGTGCTATGAATGGCTGTCATTAGTTGATTTTTACCTTTTTCAGTCTTCCAAGCAATAGCTTCTCTCTACACTAAATCTACAACTAAACTCAAAGAGACTCCTATATTTCAAACAAAGACTCCAATTCTCACTCAAATTAACCCTATTTCAAATATATATTTCCTGTCCTTCTCTTTGGAAGTCTGAGTGGCAAAGGTCATTTTAGGTTTCTGCTTTCTGCAGAAAAACTGATCTTGGGGGAGAACAGAAAGTAAATGTTATTTTATAATATTTTTCATCTAGTTAAACTTGGTTTTGGCATTATCTCGGATTTTTTTAGGTTATTCAGAATGCTAAGCTTCTGTTGATTGCTGTGAGTAACCCTAAACACAGAATATCCATGTGATGAGTGATATTTAAGAATTATCCCACTGATTTTCATGCTACTTTTTCCTTTTTGAGATATATATACTGGTGTTTGATTACACCCTAAGAATACTCTAATATAGACGGAACTCACATCACTTTAGGATTACTTTTCCTGAAGATGTCATTCATGGATCCTTGACAAAGATCTGTTAGTTCATTTTTCAGTGAAACACAGTGAAACACAGTGAAACACAGTGAAACACAGAGGATGGGTGAAAACTACCAACAGTAAAAATGTTCACTTATAAATTACACAGTAGGGTTATGAACTTCTTAAAAGTTCTTCCACATTAATGTTGGAAACCTGGGTAGGGAGGGACAGAGTGTTTTATTTTTATAATTACTATTTGTTTCTAATTAGTCTTAAAGGCCTCTGGTTTGGGCTCCTATAAGCCAGAGTATGGAAAAGCTGCACTTGGAGTTATGTATGAGAGTACTATCTATCATGTATCCTGTAGTGCAATTATTCACTCTTTTAAACCATGTTATCTCATGCCTTAATTTTTTTTTTTTTTTTTTTGCTATTTGGAGACATTAAACAAGTAAATGTTATTGTTTTAGTGTGAACGTGAGAAGATTTTTAAGATCTTTTTTTCCTTTGTAGAGCTTTCTTCTAGGTCTTCAGCTGGCACTTTTCTATTACAGGCTTTGGTCTATAAGGGGTATCTTGAAAAAATAATCCCTTAAAAGAAGTAATAGCTGGATGTGCAAAGTTCTTGTTTAGCTCAAAACCTTTTCAAAGGCAATTTCAAAGAGGAAAGATTTCAAAAAACAGACTTCAAGAAGATTTCAGAAGATCAAAAGTAGCGTGCCATGGCATAAGAATGTGTTCTTGGCATAAGTGGCAAAGTTTTGATAGTGGAAGGGGGCCCAATAGGGGTGGCTTTAGTGAGAAGAATGGACAGGACATAGTGATCCCATCAAGAAATTTGGTGGTGCATCCACGAAAATGTATGTAAGAAAGGAGAAAACACCGCAAAAGCAGTGAGGAGAGGGAAAAGTGTGGATATTCCCTGAAGAAAGTCATGTAGTTTCCTCATTTTATGTAGTATCTGTGCTGGCAGAGATTCTCCTGACAGGCTTTGTGCACCATGGAGTACCTGTTCTGGAGCGGGTATTTACTCGACTGCCTGTGCCGAGGACCCATGCTGGAGCAGGCTTGTCCTGAAGTACTGCAGGCTCTGGGAAAAACACACTCTGGATTAAGGGAAAAGCAGGAGGAGGAGGGAACCTCAGCCAGGAGCTGTTACGGACTAACCACTATTCATTTTGCATACCCCTCTCCTGCTCAGGGTGGGAGGGGAGGTGGAGAAGCCAGGAATGGAGGAGTGAAGTTCAGCCTGGGACAAGCTCTTTGCAACTGCCCAAAAGGAGGGAGTAGCAGGGTGGGGGTTGGCCTCTTCTCCCAGGTAAATGGCAGCAGGATGAGAGGACACAGCATCAAACTGTGCCAGGGGAGGCCCAGGCAGGACATCAGGAAGAATTTCTTAGTGGAAAGGTTGGTCAAGCATTGGAATGGGTTGCCTAGGGAGGTACTGAAGTCACCATCCCTGGAAGTGTTCAAGAAATGACTGGACATGGCACTCAGTGCTCTGGTCTAGTGACAAGATGAAAATCAGTCAAAGGTTGGACTTGGAGATCTTTTCCAGCCTAAACTTTTTCCTTGAAAGGAATTTTAATTTTTTGGTTTAATTTTTGTCTTTTTTTTTTCCTTGATTGGCAGTAAGTCAAATTAATTTTTCCCAAGTTCAGTCTGCTTTGCTTTTGACACTAATTAATGAGTGATCTCCCTGTCTTTTTCTAAACAAGCTTTTTCATCGTTTAACAGCAAAAGAGGTTGCCCGGAGAGGCTTTGGTCTCCTTCTTTGGACATATTAAAAATCTTACTGGACATGATCCTGAGCAACCTGCTCTGCCTACCCTCATCTGAGCAGGGATTGGACTCTGATCCTTCCTCTTTCAGCTGGCCTCTGATCCTGCTCTGTGAAGTGCTCCTGCGGTCCAGTGGCAGGAATGAGCCCCATTTTCCTGACATACACACTCAAAGTTTGTATCTATATATGCTGTTATAAGTCCATCTTTTTTGTTTCATTTTTTTTTCCTTTCATGACAAGTTTTTTGATGCCTGTAGTGCATCACAATTAGATTACCAAGACCAAATTCTATATGAAAAGTTATATAAAACTTTTCTCCATAACTCAGAAAAACTGCAGAATGTTAGAAAGTGTGAGGGGTGACATTTCCACTCAAACTTTGTGGTGCTCAGTTGTTGATGCAGTTGTGTTTTGTTTGGGTGGTTTTTGGTTAGTTTTTTTTTAGTTGGGGAGGGTGGTTGCTTGTTTGTTTGTTTGTATTTTTTGTTTGCTGTTTTGTGGAGTTTTTTTTTCTTTCCCCCCACCATATAATGCTGACTATTACTGTATATAGCAGGCAGCTTTACATGAATTTATTGTGAAGCAAGACCATAAGGATCAAGGCCCATTCATTGTAAATGGAACTTTTGCCATCTTCACTGAGGCAGATTTAAAGTACAATTAACTTTTAAAATTATTGTGTAACATAGCAGTATTAGATATTAAAACACCTAATCTTTCCTCTTATCTATTTTTAATATTTTTATGTTCATTTGCTTATGTGTAGAAATTGCATCAAATGAGCATTTGGCAAGAGGAAGAGGTGGGAGATATTCCCAAACTTACCGTTTTGAATTTTTTTACTGTGCCCTCATTATTGGTTGCTTCTCAAATCGAATGTGTGTTCTGTTGATAGCACTTAATGATGCCTGTTCAGTCATTCCAGTACATGTAGCTCAAAGGGAATATCAAGTGTATGTGTATATTTAAGTATATGTATAATATATATTTTTTATATTATACGTACATATATAAAAATTCTATGTCAACACAAGGACCATAACTTCAAGTAACAAAGCAGGGAAAGGCTGAATCCTACTCCTTTCATTTCACTGTAGAGAAAAGCTTATGTGGTCTTTGTAAATCTACAAGATGCCACCCTTCAGTTACTTTCACGGGAATGTTATCTTAGATTTAGTGATAAAAGCATCTTGTCAGTACTTGAACTTGCACACTCATTGATATTTTTTAACACAGCAGTTACCCTGGAGCAACATCTATGATAAAACATTACAGTATGGTCAAGCATTAAGTATTTCAAATAATGTTTTAATCTGTGAGGGGTCAAAACCATTTGGTATCTTTTTCAGGTTCTTGTTTTAAGAGAGTTCTAATCTGTCAGATGCCACAATGTGATCCCTTTTAAGAAAACCCCAAGGATTTGTAAACAAAAAGCAAATTAACTACAGGGAGTGTATTATAGAGTAGAAGCTTCTGTAATACCATCAGATAGAGATTTGTGACATTTAGTCTAATAAAAGGTCATGCACTGAATCATTCCTTATGATCATTCTTCCAGCTTGCTGGTTGGGGTTTTTTTTGTTTTGTTTTGTGGTGTTTGTTTTCCCCATTTCAGTTCATACTTTAGTTTGGCTTCTAAGGTGGATATGAACTTCCTTTTTCCACTGCAGCATTTTCATACATACAAGTCTCAAGCTCTCAACCTGGAGGCTAAGAAGCAGAGATTTTCTTGACCTGAGCAGCTTCATTCTTTTTAAAAGCTCAGTCCTGATCTCACAGGAAGAGAAAAGGATATGCTAAAACAAAACTGAAAATCTGTGTTTTCTAGTGTGATTATTTAGTGATTCAGACATTAACAAAAAAAGTATCTTGCGTAACTGATAAACACTGATTTGGTAAACTGAATTTACTCCTAACTCTACATAGTTCTGCTGTATTTGTACTATGAATCCTTTTCCTTATTTAAAACCTCTGCAAGACTTTCAAACTCACTTTTTGTGTCCTCACTCAATATTTTATTCTGTATGACTAATAATTTTTTGTCTTAATTTATCTTGTTTGAGTACCCAAATACTATCTAATTGTTTTGTTTTATAGTGTTTCCAACCTTGACAAAATTCATGATACAGTTGCAGCATTAGGGAAAAAAAGTCCTTTTCTGTGGTGTGAATCAAAGAGAAGCTGTATGTCCAAGCTTGATGATCTCATCGATCTACTTGGCTTGTTCTTTCCATCTTGCAGAGAAGGAAAATGGATGGTGTGAAGTTGGCAGTGTCAGAGCTGGCAGTGATATATACATGAAGCAAATTCCCCACCTCAACTTCAGCTTCCTGGTGCAAATTTCTCAAATGTTTCTCTTTGAATGTGAGTGTTACAGTGTGTCTGTCACTTGGAGCTGGTAGCTGCTGCCACGTTTTCTTTGGTGTCCATCATTAAATGTATTGCCCAGCTGTTTAGGTTTAATGAGAAACACATTCTTCTGATTTCATGTCATTATTACTGAATTCTATTTTCACTTAGGCTCTAAAAATTAAAGAAGAAATTATCTGGAGTGGTATTATACACACTAATATTATTAGATATAATCCTAATACTTATTAATACTACTCATTATGCATTTTTTTTAAAAAGTCATGATCTTATGAAGATCAGGACTTAATTAGCTTGGCATATTGTTGAGCAAGGGGGTTTTGAAAACTATCAAAGCTACTATGGAAATCTAATTGCAACTATGCACCTTTTGCTTCTCACACAACTTCCTACTTAGAAGCCCATTCCTGCTGCATGGCTGTTAGTCAGGTGCTGAATATAATACAAGAACTGATGTCAAATGCTTCTTGAAAATCTAACCACGCACTATTCACTGAATATTCTTTATTTTTCAATAAAAAATTATTTTCAAAGAACTTCAGAAGGTTACTTAAGCATGACCTCCTCTGTCTGAATCCATATTTACTGTCATTAATCAAACTGCACTTCAGTGTGGTTTTTTTACCACATCGCTAAAGGTAATTTCTAAAGTTATTCCTGTGTGACAAAAGTTTCCTGCTTTGCATCATTATGTCTTAATATTTT
>WEIT01004275.1:1559-14750 GCA_013389985.1 Dryoscopus gambensis | reverse complement strand
ATTCAGATTAATGAGTTTATTTTTTATGTCTCACTTATAGCTAAAATTCTAGAAAAACAACAAAACTGGTAACATCCATTGCAGTGTGGACAGAAGTGAAAGCNTTCTTTCATGCATTGTGTAGTGACTATTTAAGGATTTAAAGGCTCATTTGCACAATTCTTTTGTCAGCAGCCTGGGTGCAGAATGGAAAAGTGATGGCTTCTCTGTCTGGGTTATGCCCTGAAGCTCTTGTGAGAGGAATCTACATACATAAGTTTTTCTTACACATGCAGAATGTCAACACTAAAAAAAAAAAATGACCTGTCTGTTTCTGTAGCTTAAAAGGTTATGGGTTAATATAAGATGTGATTTGTTTTCCTCTTTTGTGGCATTTAAAAAAAAAAATCAACACACTTGAAAACAAACAGTAAAGGAAGACAGAAACACTGGGTATTTAAAAATTCAGCTGATTAGGGTTGCTAGAATTTGCAAAATAAATCTCCTTCTCTGAAGGAGATTGATAACATTAATAATTTAGATGCTCTCTATTGCTCAGGAAATGCAGAAGATAATATTTCAAAGGTCCATCTCATCTGCCCATTATGCATGTCTGTTTTGTTAATACATGTTTATTTAAACAAAAACCCCTTGAAATTACAGTAATTTTGTAGATAATGTGTATGTGTGTGTGTGTGTATAAATGCAAGTACATTTATTTATTTATTTTAGAAAAAGATCTTGTTATTCTTCCCCTCACAGCAAAGTTGGTTGGAAGGTTACAAAAAAAGGTTACAAAAAAGGTTAACATTTGGGAAAATCACCTCCTTGCACTCTAGCTGAGAACTCGGAAGGCTGTGCTTACTCCATCTGAACCATTTACCTGCCTTATTTATTATATCAATGATTTTTATTTGACAGAGATTATGTTAATTAAATTTACAGTACTTTCTCAGAAATAAGCAGTATTTGAAAGCAGATTAAAAAAGTCATATTTTAGCAAACTCAAGCTGTTTACCTAGTACTCCTGAATTGTGAAGGAATAGCATTGCCCTTTTCCATACAGCATTTTTCATTAAAGTCTATGACTCAGAGTGCTTAGGAATCGGCTGCACTTCTTTTTAAAAGTTTTCTAAATAAACTGTTTTGTAATATTTCTCCTATCATTTGGTCTGAATAAAATGTGTGACGCAAGAGGCTCACGCAGTTGCTAAAAACCTTGAAACATGCAAGATTGTGGCCTTCAAAGTAAATCTGGTTGATATTTTTAGACTGTTATAGCCACAACAATATGATTATAAAAAATAAATACTCTCTATGTTGTACTATTTATCTATTTTCCACCTACAAGATATTAACATTAGACTGGTTTTAATTGGACTTGATCTGATTTAATCAAATTCCAGCTGTTGTTGTTTAAAAATACTATGCTGGGGTATTCCAGTTTTTATATCAGTCATCCATCCCCTCTGCTCTGAAAACATGATGAGTTTTTATCACCCAAATGTTAGTTTTTCCCAGAGTTATTAAACCATTTTCTAACCTGTGTGGTCAAAGTCTTTAAAGATACCATATTCATCAAATTTCTCCTTAAAGCTTCTCTCTGCTGGAGTCCAGGCATCTGGTAACAAATGAAGGTAAGTGATATGGTCCAAATTATATTATTAATGAGAACAGTTGGTTTAATCAACCTACAACTAAGGTTTATAGCCAGTGTAACTCTTGCTAAAGCTGCTGACTATTATGGTGACCATGACTTTCTCCTGTCTCTTTGTCTACCTGCACGATTTTGGTTCATGTTTCACCTTGTGTTACAGATTACAGGTTGTACGGCACAAGAGCAGCTACCAGTTCCACGGGATCTCAAGGACTAGGAATCCTTGTTTGAGAAGATGTGTAACTGCCTCAACGACCAGTTTCAAATCCACCTCCAGTGAAACATCTGCCTGTTTGATCTTAATATAGAGATTGTTGGATTGGTTTGGAGTTTTTTGAACCAGTAAAGACAGGAATGTAAATGCTTTGAAAACTAAGAAATAATAATTTGTAAGTATCTTTATTTAGAACATATTAAAACTACATTTACAATGTAGTAAAATTTTTTTTTCCTATTTGCTTAGCTTTAAGTAGAATGTTGGGAAATAAAAAGCAGAGAAATCTTGAACTGGATACTTCTGATAGGATTGCAGATCCTTAGAAGTCATGTAGAGCATGGTCTCTCCATGTCTGAAGATTTGTCTGTCATCCTTAAGCGTAACGTCAACTGCTGGTCTCCCCTCCAGAGAATTCCGTGAACTTTTATGCTATGATACATGTCTCATTTAAGCATTTGTATTACTCTTCTTTATTTATTACATTCCTTAGCCTGAAGATATGCAAAATCCTGTGAATCCCAAGGTAATGTGCTCTCTGTGAAAGACTGATGTCACTGACATGAGGTAGCCTTTGAACTCTGGCTCAGGGTCCTGGCTGTGAGAAATAACTGTACCAGAGAGGATTCTAAATATTGCCCCAATTTCAGAATAATGGAGGCTGAGCTCTGTCTTGATCGCACTACTTCAGTTGAATGCAAATGACCATTTGAAAATCTTTGTCTCCAATATGTATTGATAGTTCACACAACATAGAAAAGATTCTGGTGTCCAGGAAAGTGATAAACATTTATTCCTAATTGCAACAGAATTGGTGAATGGTTCTAGACTCTGCCAGCTCCTAAACTGTGCACAGGTCTGGGAGAGCACCCACTGGCTGTCAGGGTCCATACTAACAATACCATGACATGGGTGATGAAGTTCCAGAGGCTTGGGTCTGGTACATTTACCTACAGTAGTATGGCCACAGCCTGAGACCATCTGTCAGGGTGGGAAAAAAATGGTCAGGTGAAGGAGAATGAAGTCTAGGAATTTGTTACAATGCTATCATATTGCTGATGGGAGCAGGGAGCCAAGCAATGGATGGACAAGATGTAATACAAAGAGCAGCAAAGACAGCAAAATAAACCAATTATCCTAAGGTTACATTTCTATTTTCCCCTGATTGCTTTTGGCAGCTCCCCACCAAACATACAATTTTTTTGATCACCAGTCAAGAGTGCACAGGACCTCTCAGACCATATATGAACAAATTACATTTTTTGCTCCTGTGCTCCCCTCCCACCGTCATCTGAAAAGTTCACCTGATCTGGATCCCTGTCCCTCACACAAAGTGCTCAGACCAGCTTCTCAAAGAGCCCATGCATATCGCCTGGGGATGCCTGTTGCTAATAGGTGCTTAGATGTGGCCAGCCTGTTTTAGAGCCAGGGACTGTTTCATATCCATATGAATCCTGGCCGTGCCACACTGATTGGCCGCTGTAGCGCACAACTGTGCCCAAGTTATTTTATTTTTCAGCTCACACATAGTCTAGGTGTCAGATTGAAGGCTGTGAATTCCCACAGCTATGAATTTTAGTGAATCCCTTTTCAGCTCTTGCCCTCACTGTCTAATCTCATTGACTTTGATAGGAGTTATGCATTTAGACACTTCCACAAAAGGCTCTTAGTGGAATTTTTTAGATGTTTATATATAAACATATATGGTTTTAAGAAAAAGGACTGTAAACTGTAAATCTTTGGTCTATAGCTGTGGTTTAATTTGTCTTCAAAACTACAGTGACACTGTAGAAATTATGAAAGCATAAAACATAGAGAATTATATTTATTATCCATGTTAGTTTACTTCATTATTCTTATACAGTAATGTCTTTAGTGTAAAAGATGTTAACTAGAGGCACTAATATTCATAAATATGTATTTTGAGGGCACTATTTAATTTGTTTTATTTTTTCATGTTATCTCTTCCTCCTTGCCCTTTTAATTTTTTTTTTATTTTTATTCTCACTTTGGCACTTTTAACTGATAATATAACAATATTTGCATTTAATAATTTGCATAATATAATTGTAACAAACTTTAAAATAATGAAAGCTTGCAGATTACAAAACTGCAGAGCTCAGCAATACTTAAGTATATGCAGAGAAGAATAATGCTGATAAGGCAGTCTGCCTTGTTAATAAGTGGAGTAAAATCTGGTTCCTTAAGCCACAAAACAAAGCTAATTAAGACAGAATAATTCGAACACAAATTGAAAGTGATCTTTTTTTTTTTCCCCGCAGCTGTAAAGACTTTTTCGGTAAAAGTGGCATATATAATACAGTGTATATTGGATTTATTCCAAGAAGAATTGTGAGCCAGTGCAGAAGGCCACGCTGGGATTAACAAATACATAAAAGAATTTGCATCAGGAATACAGCTGGAAATAAATAGTGTAAGATGACCTAACATTTAATTAATGTTTACAAGAGAAAGAGAAATATACTCAAATTTAAAATGGAAGATGTCTAACTCTATTCTGCTTGAACCTATAAGAATTTGAGAGGCAAATGAAAAAATTATATTTTGTCCTCATTGCAAGGGACTCTTTTGTGAGCATAATTAAGTTCTGCAGCCTTGATTTTAAATTTTAAACTTCTCTATGATATGAAGGGTATTTCTTACCTGGAGAAATGCTATTCTATGTCTCTTTCTTTGAAATACAAAAAGCTATCTTTCCTTTCCTTCTTGCCTCAGCCTTCACACTCAGTATGCCTCTAGTCATCTCCTGCCACTGACACCTAAACGTGGGGCCTGTTCAGTTCTCTGCTACACTTTGCCTCATTTTTCCTGAACTACCCTGAAAGTCTCTCCTTCCTACACACCACCATGTGCCCTCTCTGTGTCCCTGGATGCCGTATTTTCTAGGAACATCCCTCCCACTAAGTGTTTTCCTGGACAGTCCCTTAGTTCCTTCTTGGGCTCCCTTACTGCCACTGGTCCACTTCTGCCCCTTATTCACTCTCAGCTCTGTCCCTTATTAGTCACCTACCTGCTAGCACGGCATCTTCCTGTAGTCCAGAAAAGACAAGTATTTTCCTAAGAAAGTCTTGGGATTAGCAAACCTAACTTGTCCTGGCAACACTGCAAAACAGTGAATCCTCTTGCCAAAGTAACACTGATCTCCAAACTTCCATAAGGCAGAGGAAAACCAAATTCATGTTCCTTTCAGTGAGGAAACACATGAATAAAATTCATCATTTGGACCTAATTTGTTGGCTTTCAACCATCTCTGTACTAATTTATATAGATGTACCCAGAAAGTTTGAAGAATGAATGCCTTGGGCAATTTCAGTGGCGATTACTGTACATCTTCATTGCTACAGCTATTCTGGGGACAGACAGAAGTTGTGGCTAGCTTGGCATCACTTTGCATTACCACAGAAGTGAATTTTAAAAAGAATAAAGGGAGTCAGCACAGCCAGAGATAATTGACTGTGGTACAATAGCAGAATAAATAATGCTTAAGAAGAGGGCATTCATTGGGCAGGATGCTCCTAAGACACAACAAATCTTCATCCTTAATTCTGTAGCTTGCTAAATGAATTAACAAAGACACAGAGTGATCTGAACTTTAAAAGCATTTGCCTTCAATTCTGAGAGAGCAGTTTTTCCTCTTGCATAGCAGATTTACAAGGAAGAGGAGAGTGTGACTTTTAGCCATTGCTTCAAACTGTACAATAAGGAAAGCAACATGTGGAGAACCTTCATTCTTCTGTACCACTTAAGCATAACTCAGAGTAACAAGAAATTAAGAGTCAAGGTTTGACTTCTGTAGTGGGTTTGTTCGCATTTCTACTTTCTGTGAGATAAGAATTGGGAGGAATGCAAAGCAGTTTCTAAACTTTAAAGGATATGAAGAAATTTATTAACAGAACTAAAAGAAAAAGGAATAATAAGGGTTAGAATAAACCTTCAGAACACTTTCCTCCCCCCATCCTCCTCCCTCCTTCCACTTACAACATAAAGTCACAAATTTGGGACTTTTCAGTCAGTTTACCATCTCTACAATAGCCTTTCAACAGTTCACTTAGGGAGAGAAGTCTCTTTTGCCCATGCTATGGGGCTTCTCTGTAAGAAACAGTCTTCTTATGGCTTCAATATCACAGCACAATGTGCAGCACAACAGCTGCCCGGGATGGTTTTCTGTTGGCATGTGTGAGTCCCTTCCCTCAACTTAAAGCTTTCCCCATAACTGTTTTCGAGGGTTCCATTTTAGCCAGTGGGGTACTATTTTAAGTACTAATTTCAAGGGCAAAAGTTCTCTTCATTTACCTCTGGGATCATCTTCATGTCTAGGAACAGAGGTCTTCTTCTTCTTCCCTGGGAGCAAGGGCCTTTACCTCATCACTATCTCTCTTGGTTCAGGCTTCTCATTGGATCACAGCAACATCAGCATCTGCTTATTTCAGCACAGGCACTTTGCTCGTGGCAGTTTGAACGCTCTACCCCCCATGCTTATCATGAAATTACAAGGCAGTCTCTGATGTATCATTGTCCATCACCATAACTTTACAAAAGAATTTCAGCTTTTAGGTTTTGAAGGATATCCTCTATCTCCTCCCTCTGGGCTTCAGCTCTTTCTCCTTCACTGCCTTTGGGGTTACTATCATGGTGTTTATTCATGTGTCTTTACCTTTCCCGTTCCTTTTACCTGGGAAAGGACTTATGCCTGCAGGTTTCATCTCTTCTGGGGAACTTACAACATTGAAAGGGTTAATCTCAGCCGGGCCGGGGCCTTGCAAGTTGGAACTTATCTTTCCCTCGTGGTCACATGATCTCTGCCAGGCCGCTGCTGGTCTTGGTATAAAGTTTCATTTCGGTGGCCACACCGGAGAGGGGCTGCTCTAACGGAGCTGGAACGGCTGAGATGTTTAGCTGAGTGGCCACAATCTTGCCAAGCTGCGCTGGGAGGGGCCAGCCCACGTGGAGCGGGGGGCCGTGGCCTGGTCCCTGCTGGGCCGAGACGGAGCAGGGCTGTGGCCCGGGCCGAGACGGAGCAGGGCCGTGGCCCCGGCCTCGCAGGGCCCCGTGGGCAGGCCCGGCCCGATGGAACAGGAGCGGCTAAGGTCTTACCGAGCCGCACCGCAAGGCTGGCCCGCACGGGGCAGGGCTGTGGCCCAGGCCCGCTGGGCCGAGCGGCCAGGCCCAGTTACCAGTCCAGAGACCAGAAGCAAGAGAGAGAATCCCATGTCTCCCCGCGGTTTAAATATCTAAATTTTGAGAAGCGTTATTGGTCTAAATGACTGTCCGTCAATTCAGGTTCAAACCACCACAACTTCTCATGCTTTTTCCATGGTTGTATGGCTGTATGCTTTAATATCACTGGCTTTTGTCAATGTAAAATCAGCTAGTTCAAAATCTGCAATATATATATTTATCCCATTCCTGATCTTTCAATCACAGAGGCCAACTAGCTATGGCAGTAATGTCAATAAATTAATTGTGGAGAAAACAAACTCCTCCATCATCATCTTGACCCCTAAACCTACTCCTCTTCAAGTTAATAGATATGCCTTTATTCATTGTCTCCAAAAGTTACTGTGAGAGTGCTGATATGTAGTATCGAATCTTTTAATGGTATTGGTTAGGTGAACTACAGATGGCATGACAAAAGGTAATCTTGGAAGAAATATTAAATTACAGTGAATATCTGAACTTATGTTCCATTTATTTGATGTTTTGTCCAGGCAAATACCACTACCATATGTTTTCAAAAAGGAAACTCAAGAGAAAGATGAATATTATTGGCGGGACTTTTGTTTTTATTAAAGATATACTTTCAGATATAACTGAACAATATGTGCCACCAATTAGTGCCTATTTGCTTCTCCTGTCTCACTATTGGCAAGTTTAAAAGCAAAATCCTGCATGTTTTCTAGCAACGTATCCACAACCTTGCCTCTTCCCAAAAATTCACATGGAATGTGCAGTTCAAACAACAAAGAGGAGCTGTCTGAAATTTTTATCTTAAAATGTTACTGCTGTTTGAAAGATATTTTTAAACTCTTGTCCTCTGCAAAGACCTTATGGGGATTTTTTCAGACCTTCACAACATATTATTTCAAGTCACCTTTTGAAGACAGAAAAGCCACGTGTTCTTGGAAATACACAGTCTAGCAAAAGAATGCTGGACTGCATTCATAACTAGTATGTAGGACAGGAGTAACCCCAGGGGCCAGTCTGCAGCAAGCATGTTCTGCCTTGGAACCAGAGTGCAGTAGCAGAGCTGCAGCTGAACAGAGGTCTTGTCAGAGCCACAGAGTAAATCCCTGGAGTAGGCTGACTGTGGCTGACTTGAATTTGTTGATTTACATTCTCTGAGACAATGTGTGGTTTCTTCTAATAATTACATGACCAGTTCTCTTAACTATTCATCATCTTTAGCATATGCTATTATGAGCCATTTCTAAATGAGTCTTAAACATAAACATAATACTTTGTTTATTTTCCTCTTTCATATGTGATCCAAAAATAGACACTTGAAAACATCCACAACTTCCCTTGTTTTAAAGTCAATTTCTTTCCAAATTGATTAAATTAGTTCCATGAAAAAAGGCCCAAGATTAAAAAAAAGTTGGAAAATACCGCTCTAGATTACCATTTGTGTACACCTTGGGGAGCTGCCATGGGAAATGTTTACATAACTTATTTGAGCCCCAGTTGAGAAGAAACATCCTTAGCAATGAATATCATCATCTTGTTAGACTGTGCCTGAAGTCTGGAAATACTTGTAAAAATCAGTATAAAAGATAATAGGGGTAAATTAATCTTTGACATAGGTTTAAGAACATTAAATAAATGGATCCGCCAAAGAAAAATAAACTATGGATCTGATACAAATTTTCTTCGACTTTTCTGGTAGCAGAATGCAGGTAGCATAAAACCACATCTCTTATCCTTAGTCATGTGATAAATTAACATTGTATCAAGAATAATTACCCAGTTAAGGACTGAAGTACACTCTTTGAATAGTAAGAATTAATTCAATAAATTGAAAAGCAGATTATTTAAGACTTGTAAAATAAATTATTGTTTAGTAAAATGCCAGAGGGAATATGATATGGAATATCATTTCATATGGGAAAATGCATAGGAAAAAAATTATAGACATGAAAAATTAGGTAAATCTGCAGCTATATTAGTTTCCAAATATTTTTACCTAACATTTGCATCAGTGTAAAGAGTTTTGTCCATAGAGGTATAGGCCAAAAAAATGCTGACACACTAGGAGGATCTTTGCTATGACAATTTCTCTAATACAGAGATGTCAAGAGTGTAGTGATAGTTCATATTGTTCTTGCTTTGATAGTGCCTTCAATTTTGTGAAAACTGCTTAGTAAAACTGACACTGAGAGAGCCTGCCCAGCCAAGTCAATGAGTTTCTGCTCAGTGTTCAAGCAGAACAATCAGCAAGTTCTTTCTCTTTGGCCCCTTTGGACCAGCATGAATGTGGAGTAGCTGTAGTACAACTGTCTCCTACACTCGGAAGGTGAGAATACCAAAAGGGATGCACTCAGATGATATGAGGAAAATGGAAACACCATGGAAAACACCATGGAAACAACACTGCAAAATATTAGGTTTAACTTACCCAACATCAGGACTCTTTCAAGTATGGAGGACATTTCAGTAGGAAGACAAAGAAACCTTTTTTGTGGTTGGTAGATTTCAAAGGACACTTGATAAAATCATTCATGTCTTGCTGATGAAGACCAATATGGTAGTGAATGCATACTGAGGTTTAGTCAGAGGGTACCAGCATCCCCTAGCTCCCCTATGGTTTCACTAGCGGTCAGTTAGGAAGCTGCTACAAAAAAGACAATTCAGTAGTGCCATTTGTTTTTGAAAATTCCCTTCCCACACACCTGTCAACACAGCTTACAAGTCAGAGCAACTTCTGCTCTTCTGGGCTTTCCCAATTGTGTTGGGATTACTGATGGAATGTCATCTTGTTTCCTTCTTTTCCTCACTCTGTCCTGCTTCTGTAAGAGCAGATCGTTCTCCATCAGGCTGCAAGCCACTGTATGCAAACTCAGTTGTTCTAATGAAGGATTTTACAACTTCTTCATGGCCTAAGACAAGCCAGAGAGGCAGAATCTCACATGCCAGATCTGCTAAACTCATTACCCTTCTATTCCATTCCTGTAGTTTGGCAAACCCTCATGATCCCTGGCTGCATGAAATCTTCCAGCCTTGGCTGACAGTCCTGACTGGGTTGTGTTTCCCTGAGCAGTCCTCAAGTCCCAGTGAATAATATGAACTTGTCTGTCTGAAGGCAAGTTCTGATCCCTTCTATCAACAGTGCAGCACCAATTCTCTTTGGTGACTATTGCCTCTTCAGAGCACTTTGGTCAACTTTGTTCTGGAAATATGTAGTTCACTTCTTTGTGCTTTATGAATATGGCACTTTTAATTTTGTATTCAATGACCTGAAACTGAACTACAAACACAAAGATTAATATTTTGCTTCTGCAAGTGATCACGTTAACTTACAACTTATTCTGTTGCTGTTAGTCTCTGCTGTTTGACCTTTTTATTCTACTCTGTGTCTCTGTCATGATTGCCTCTCTTTTTGTTGGTTTCTGCTCCTCCCAAAAAGCATTTGAAAAGCTCTTCTATTCACTGTGTTTCTCAGAGTTCATAAGTATAATAATATGTATTAAAAGTAGGACTGTACGACTTATTGCATCTTTTAAAGGTAATTAAAAGACCCCAAACAAACAAACAAAAAAACCCAAGAAAACCCAAACCAAACAGAAAGAAAGGAAATTTCAATTACAAGAAATTATTATAGAATGAGCATTTTTACAGTATGTATTTTGGTTCATACACTGAGAAAAATCAGAGTAACTAACAAGCACTAAGACTACAGCAAGTTTAGCCTTGAACTTTTTGAAGTTAATAACTTCCTAGTATTTGGACTTTCACACATATTTTACAGCTAAATTATGACAATCCATTTCAGCACTTCTGTCCCTATTTCCTATGCTCTAATAAGAAACAATTGGTTTATCTTTACGGATAAGTGTTTGCAGTCATTTGGTCCATAACATTGACTATCCCTCTTTTTAGGCATTATTGAAATCCAAACTAAGCAGCCCAGTCAAAATGATCAGTTAACAAAGTGCTACAGGGTGTAGACAAGCTGTGTAACAATACGCTGGAAAAGCAACTGTTCACACAGGCTTTAAGTACACTTGTATTACGATATCTTGTAGCAGTAAGCTAATAGTTCTTGTTTATTAAAGTGGCTACCAAGCAGTGACTACTGAAAAAACAAAAATAAACAACATTTTTAAAAATACACACAGCTGAGAACCATAGGCAGGTTTTTGTCAGTGTTACCTAGTTACCTGTTTTCAAAATTAATAAAATCTCTCCTCTCAAGGGAGCAATTGATTCTCCCATGCCAGTTTATCTTTGTTAATCAATTCACAGTGGAGGCTATTGGATTAACTAAAGTGGCAAGAGGAACTGCAGGAGAAGGTTCTGCTTAATAAAAAGTTGTGGAACCATGTCAGCAGGACTGCATCTTGTCGGCTGTGCCTTTTTTTATGCAAAAATTTAAAACAATAAATAAAAAACCCAGCAAAGTACAGGGGTTTTACTGAACCACTGATACCTGGGTCTACGAAAGACCTTCTCACAGTCCAGAACTTTTAAGTGCTAGTCAGACATGAAGGTCTCCTGTTTTGAAGGGATCTGTGGGAGGTAACTCAGATCAAGTCCTGTATACTCTACATCAATAAAGTCTGTGATATTTCTGTATCTCCAGTGGAATGTTCTAGGAGCCCACAAATAAAAAATAGTTGAAAATTTTTAGTTTCAGCCCAACATTCTGAATTATGTCAGGATCCAGTATCTGTCCCATCATTCACAGATGTTTGTCTAACCTGTTCTTACAAAGCCTTGACAGGACAGGATTCTGCAAAAAGTTTTGAAAAATGTTGTAGACAAGCATCTGTTATTCATGATAACTACATGGTTTTTGCATTAATATAAACCATAATTATATAAAATATCTCATTCAAAGCTATTAATTCCCTCCAAATCTACAATAACTGAAAGGAAATGGAAGCACCATCTGACCTGGAAGACAGTAAAGTGAACATGTAAATGTCTACATGCCTGCAATGTTCTCAGGATATGGAAACATGTTAATTGCAATGAACATTTCTTAGGAAAGTTTTCCACCGGTCTTGGGAAAAAACTTGGTGCAAAGCAGATGTTGAGGCATTTCTATATACAAAGTGAGGGCTGCAGGTAGTTGCAGAATTACAGCACCCATGTATTTATCCCAGATCCTGGGATAAACATTTTCCTGGGGTGACATAACTGTTGGAACCCAAGATAACTTGTTTAAAGGGGATATGGTATCTAACCAGCTCCAACTTTTCATTGCAGAGCCCAGGTGCTGTAGTTTGGTGGTCAGGTTCATTCTTTTAGAATGTGAAGGTTTCATGACTTTGTTGCAGATTAGTTCAGACAGAAAGTAGAATTTTGCCTCCACTTTCTCCTACCTCAAGGCAAGTTGCTCAATTGTTGAACTCCCTCGGACAATCTCCTCTTGTTTTCTATACTGGGATAGAAGTAAATAATAGGTATTTTTCAGACATAATTTTTATTTTCCAGCCAATTCTAGTAAAAGATGATACCTCTTGTATTCTTTTGGTCTGAATCCTTCTATCTTCTTTATGAATTCTGCAGGCACAGGTCTCTGGCCTAGGTATACACTGAATTAGTATATACATCCTCACATTATATTCCTGAGAAAAACTGCAACTAAGTCTGGTCTTAACACACTTAAACTCCAGTGAATGTAAGATCACAGTTTATGAATTTGTACAACTCAGTGGATCATTCAGATCCTAAATTCACATGCATAATACCCAAAAATTGATCCTATTCTCCAAGCTAGTAACTTTGGCACTATTTTATGTTTTCTACTTCTCTTTACTTTGTCATCACTTAAATGTTGGTCCAAAACATCCTTTGTCAGAGAAAGAAAAATATGCAGGGAGCAGATAATGTAAATATATTTGCATATTGTACAGCAAAGCAGAAGCACACAGACCAATTAGTTAATATATGTGTAGTTCTTTGAAGATTTAACATTGAAGTCTTATTTAAGTTTTTTCGGCAAATAACCATAAAATGTTGTTATTGTTTTACCTACTAAAGAATTTGTCTGTGTTGTAGACCTTCTTCCCACAACTGACTTGTTTTAGTAGCTAAATCTCTAGAGAAGAAGCTTCAATTATTCACATGTGAATATATATAAATATATAATATGTATATA
>WEIT01004274.1:132091-162487 GCA_013389985.1 Dryoscopus gambensis | reverse complement strand
GGCCGGGCTCGCCGGGTGTCCGGGGTCTTACTGCAAGACCAGGGGAAGACCATCCGCGGTGTGATGGAGCAGAGTAAGACGGGACCTGTAGGCAGGGGCACAAGCTGCTGGAAGCTGCCCATTCCCAGCAGACTGGCAGACTCTCCAGGGGACGCAAAGCGTGCGCCTCACAGTAAAGGCTAAACGGAAGGTTCGTGTCTTATTTTCATTTTAAGTGGCCTTTCGTGGACAAAGGGTCCATTGCAAGGTAGGTAGAGGTGCGGCGGCATCAGCTCACGAGGAGCCGTGGCGGCGCGGAGCAGCGTGGTCAAACTTCTGGGAAAGCCTGGATAGCGCAGCTTTCGTACTTAGAGCAATCAAACAAGCAAACAAACAGTGAATTAGTAGCTTTCATTAATTGAAGGCGGATTCGTGCCACGCAGTTACCGAATCACAGAATAGTTTGGGTTGGAAGACACCTTAAAGATCGTCTAGTTTCAGCATCCCAGCATGGGCTGGGATGACACTGGATCAGGGGGTTGGGAAACCAGCTCTTCTTTTTCAGTAGGCGGATCGGTAGATGTTTTCTGGGGGCCAGCTGTCTCTTGGTCTGTGGTTTAACCTTGGGGCTGGGGGCAGGCGGAGGGGCATCAGTAGCTCCCCTGGGACAGACCCGTGCGGGCACGCTGCCATGTGCAGATCCCGGTGGCAGGTTTGCCAGCATGCTGGAGTCATCGCCGGGACACGTGCGGTGGCAGCGTGCCGGGGTGACTTCGGAAACAGCCGTGGGCTTGTCTTAGGTCCATCTTTACATTTATAAAGTCCAGAGGCAATGTAGCTGGAAGTGTCAGAGAGGTGAAAGAACTGTGTTGCCTCTGTGATGGAGCAGTTTAGATAGAAAGTGAATGAATTTTTTTTGAAAAACCGCATGCCAGCAAACCCATACATGAAAACCAGAGTGCTGGCTGTGTGATAATTGCTTTTGGTAATGGATATAATTCATGAAAATTATGTTTACTACATGTTTATGCCACCTACGTAGATGAATGATTTCTGGTGTGTTGCCCACTATGCCATGCAGCATCATCCCATTAAAACACTCAGATCAAAATCACCGCTTAATGTAGATAAATGCAACTCTTTACAAATTAATTGGTTTGCATCTCCTTACCCTGGCTGTAAACCTGGCCCTGATCCTGGCCCTCAATTGCTCTTGACTCCACAGCAGCTCTTCAGAAAGCGGGAAGAGCAAAATGTCGATTGAATGAAACAAACACCACCATTTCCCTGAGGGATTTTGTTCATCTGAGACTGAAAGGTTTTGCCCCTCCAGGATCTCTGTGATTAGATGTCTCTGCTCTCTTAACGTGTATTCTGCTGAAAAAGATCATTCGGGCCTGAAAAAAGTAATTTGCATAAATCCTCATTGGAGCTAGCCATTGTTGCTGTTATTTAAGCTTTTGTACTGGTTTTGATTGTGGGGCTTTTTTCCCCCCCTTTTTCTTTTAATCTAGAATGTTTGTTTTGCCATCTGGCTTTGTGGATTTTTTTTTTTCTTTTTTGGAAATGCTTAGGTTACTTATTAAAATGAGATGCTGTGCAAATAAGGTTGTACTCTACAGGCCCAGAAACAGAGTGCTCGGGGTTTAAATAACTTGATTGGAGACATCTGGTTGTTTTGAAAGTTTTTGATACATGAAACTTTCGCTGTCTTCTGCACAAAGTTCTGTACTGGATATTACCTGAAATAGCATTGCTGCAATTGTTTTAAATCTGTTTGCAGCTTCAACATGATCTTAGTTATTATTGAACAGAGCATGAACTGAAAAATACGGTTTTCATTCATACGGTTTTGCAAAAGGCTCTTGACTGTTTACCCAGATACTGTGGGGAGGAACCCATTTAGTCCGTCAGAATGCTATGCAGTAGTTTACTGATTCTAACCAAGTTTTCCTTGGTTAGATTACCCAAAGTACGTGTTGAAAATGTTCATGTGTTGCAAAACCACTGTTTCTGGTGATATTGATGAAAGGAATGAACTCCTTCATGGTTAAGCGTACATCAAGTTCATGGCGGTTATGATTTTGGATGTGGGCAGTGTGTGTGTGTTTGTGGCTCTCAGGTTGAAGCCTAGTCAGTAGCTGGCTGTGCCAGTCTCCCACAAGGAAGTGATGGTTTGCTGTTCCCGATGTAAAGGCAGAAGATGCAGAAGAGCAGCTGAGGGGCCCAGGAAGGAGCTTCCATGTGCTGGTGGGTGGTTTCATGAAGGCAGCTAAAGGTATCACCACTGAAGCAAGATTTACATGTAAGAAATTGCTGGCTTTTGATGCTAAAATGCCAGTCCTTCTTCCAGACAAGCTTGAGATGTGCTAATTACAGAAACACCCAGAGCACTATGATGGTGGGAGAGGGGAATTAATTTTGAGTTTTCCTCTTTGACGAGGGTTTTTCACTGCAACCACAGAGACCATGGTGGAAGAAAAATCTCCAACCTCAGGATGCAGAAAGCTCTGCTTTGAGAAGACCTTGTTATTAGGGGAGAAAAGCCAAAGATGCCATGTATTTTGCTCCTGACTTAATTGCAGTTGAACAGTTTAACAAGTAAGGTAAAATGAGGTGGACAATTTGACAGGTAATTTTGGTTCTTGCAGGAAGAAATGAAGACTGTTGAATCTTTATATGTCTTTTTCAAATTAATTTGCCTGCTTGGAGACAGCAGTGTGTTATTAACAGCAGTTGCTTGAAATGCCCTTTTTCACCAGGAGCCCGGATGTCTGGTATACCTGTAGTACTGGGGTATGTGATTTGTGCACTTACAAATAACCAGTGGTCTTGCTTGCTAGCTTGGCTTGTGGTTCTGTCAACAGGATTATATTTTGTCTCAGCTGGCTCTCAGTTTTATGGAAAGATTTGAGGAGATCCTTGAAGTGATGCCTGTTTGGGGCATATATCTCAAGATTTATATCTCAAGATGCTTCTGCTTTATCAGTGATCCCAAGGGCTTTGGCTGTCTGAACTTAAATGTGACTTTAATGAATAGTGATGTCTTTGGAATGGGGAAAAAATAAGACTAAACAGGCAGTCCCCCCACCCCCCCGATGAAGCAAGCTTATTTTCAGCCTGAATGAGGGCACCAGCATCTCTGTGGGGCTTACTCTCAGACTGAGTGCTTGCTTTCTCTTTCACAAGCTGTAGAAGTGTTGAGTGGTGGAGAGCTTAGTAGCTGAAGCTCATCTCAAGGATGGGGAAGCTGAACAGAGCTGTTTCAGGCTGATAGAGGACCCTGTCTGTGATGCAGTGGTAATAAAGGTGTTTTATTGTTACTGCTGCAGAGAAGCTTGCTGGGTAGCCTCACCTTTCAAAACTGTCAAATAATTTTAGGTGTCTAAGCCTCTGGTTGGCCCATTTGTTGTATCCAGGAGAATCTAGGAGCTAATGCAATGTCTGAATATTTAAGTTAAGCTTCTTAGTTAAGGTGAGCAAGGCCTGCAGTAGCCGCTGTAGGTGGTGTCAGTTGTGTGGGAGAATCCCTCTACAAAGGTTTCCACGTAGCTATAAAAAAATGGAGAATCTCACTTCTGGAATTACTAGTGTTGATATTTTTACACACTGAGTTTCTCATTACTGAGAATTATAATGTGGATGCTGATAGAAACACTGATAATTGGATGGTTGAAAAAAGTGATCAGTATAGTCCTCTTGTTAATTTGTCACATGGAAGATACTACATAAGAGTCAAGTGCGTTCTTTAAAAAGAACAAGAAAATGGACATGTCATAGGAGCAGCACAATGTGTTATCTTGAAAGAAAATTCAAACCCTTCCGACAGTCTGTCATACAAGATTTGTTTAAGTAAGAGCAAAGTTGGCTGGTGCTCCTCAGTTCGTTAACTGCTGTCTTGAGCTCTTCTAGTATTATTTTTGTAAGTGGACTTCAACAGGAGAGATTTTATCAAATCAGAGAAACCGAAAATTTCTCTCCTTCCTGAAGAGGTTTGTTTGTGGTTTTTCTTTGATTGTTTGTGGGGTTTTTGTTGGTTTGTTGGTTTTTTTTTAATCTTTGTGGGTACAGGAACATTAAGATGAGAAAACCCACCAGTCTTAAAGAAAAACCTACACATTTTGATCGTGGTAGGCACAGGTTGAGTTAAAGAATTCGTGAAGATTTGTGGCACCTCTCTATCCTCCTCTGCCCGCCCCCCGTTTCTGGTATTTTTTTCTATCCATTAGTGGTGAGGGTTTTCTTTTTATAAAGTACTATAAGAGTATATGTATCCTTGAATGTACAAATGTACATGCACACCAGTGTTGTTGTCTCTGTGATGTCCCTCTCTGTGGGACCCCACTGATAGTGCCCTACTGATGTTTTAACTCTTGTTCTTTCTGGGGGCGTTGGGGGGAATAAGGGGAAAAGTCTATCCCAATAAACCTGCAAGGGAGTTGTTAGTGTAGATGTGTCCACTAATCCTCTCCTGCTCTTTAGTTTTGGTTACATAATGGACTTAGCAGCTTAAACAACTTCTGGTGGGTTTTTTTCCTTACCCTCCTACAGCTGGTTGCAAAGCAGCTATTGCATTGCTGAGTGAAGGCAGGAAAGAGCTTACTTATGATTTATAGTTTGGGGATCCAACTGGTGCTGGCAAGCCTTCCCTGCCTCTTGACAGGAGCGAGATGGGCTGTGATTTCCAGGCGGGAGGGCTGAGCTCACACACTTTTCTCACTTTGCTCCTGCTGAGGAGGAGACAGATTCGTGTTGGTTGTGGGAAGGGAATGGGTGGCCGACTGCCATTTGCATCCTCTAAGAGGAGGTGCAAACGGGGTTTTTTGGGCTTGGTTCGTTTGGGGTTTTTTTTGTTTAAATTAGAAGAAGCATCTATAAAATCTGTTTATATCTTCTTATGGCAGTCAAAAATATTTAGCACTTTCCGTTATACTTTCTTCATAAAAGGGAAGTCCTCTGACTCTCTTTTCTCTTGGTACTTTCCACTCAGCTAGTGCAGGTGGCTGGAAGGATGTGTTAAACTTGACCAAAGGAAGCCCTTAGACTTTAGGTGCTCTTTTAAATGGATTTAGCTAAAATCAGTGAGAAGAGGGGTCAATTGAAACTCTGTGGTTTAATACTAATTCATTTTGGTTTACTCCACTAAGAAGAGGCTTAGAAAAACTGCAATGAGTATGCCTGTATAGAGGCTTGCTCTGGGCATCAGTGTAGGCTGAGCTTACAGGCAGAAACAGATTAATGCTTGAGTTTATGCTACAGAATTAAAAATAAAAAATTATATCTTGCTGGGGCAAGGTGGCTACCAATTTACTTCAAATTTTTTGTCATATAAAGTAAAATCCATATGAAAAACCATTACATAAAGCTAGCATATTTTACTTTTTGTGTCTTAAATTTTGATGATATTTTGCTTTGCATCCTCAGCAATGCAGGTGAGTTTGTTTTGCTGAAGGTTTTGTTGAAATCCTGTTAGAGTTTGTTATGGCAAATGTTAACTCTCTTTGGACTAGCAAGAGGGAAAGCCTTTCTGAAAGCTTTTTTTTGTTTGCTTGAATAGGGTTTTTTTTTTTTTGGAAAATGAATCTTGTGTCTGTCTGAAGTCTGGGGGCACAGCCTGGGATCTTGGGTATTAAATAGCAGTTTCAAGACAAGGGAAAGCTAAGGTCTTAAATAGTGGATATTATCACTTTCCTGATATCAGAACAGTAAGATATGAGATGAAATGCCATGCGTGGTACTTCAGAACGGCATGAGAGGGGAATCTGGGTTTGTTGAATGCTTTTTTATTTTTTCCTTTCTGAGAACAATGTATCTTGACAGGTTTCTCACATATTAAATGGAAGAGTTATCACTGCTGAGTTAAAAATGTCTTCAGAAGTGTGTCTTCAACTTCATGCTAAATAGGTGTTAGCTACACCTGTGTTTTAAATAGCTCAACTAAAAATCTCTTCCTCTTTCTCGCTTTCAGTCTGGTAAAATTTTAAAAGGAAAGGAGCTAGCAAGAAGTGGTTTCTAATCTGAATCTCATGCAATGAAGATGTGGGTTGCTCTAATCCCTGGTTTTGCCAGCTCCCGCAGGTCTAGTGACTCTGGGACCATGAAAGGATCATATCAACCCATTGATGCCATGAATGACTAAGCCACAAAAAAGGGCCTGGGGAAAAGAAGTGAGAGGGAATAATTTTCCATTGGTTCAGCAAAGGTTTGTGCTGTGGTATAGCTGGTGCTGCAAGAGAGGAGGGAGAATGTATGGCTTGGAGCAGGACTGCTTGTTTTGGTAGCACACTTCTTCTTTCAATACATTAGATGTCTTCTAATGGGAATCATAAAATCCTTTTGGTTGGAAAAGACCTTTAGGGTCATTGAGTCCAATGGTAAAATTAACACAGCCACAACCACCATTAAACTGTGTCCCTAGATGATACTGCATTTGTACTGGAGTGGAAGGTAATCATGCAGACCTTTTCCATGCTCTGCTAGAAGGGAAAACCAGCAGAGTCTGATTTTTTTTTTTCTTCCTTTCCCTGAAAGATGCCATTAGATACTATTCTGGAAAAGTTAGTCTTATCGTTTTCCCAAATCACATGCCACGTGTCTCTCAGAGCAGAAGTGCTCTAGCAGGAGCTAGTGGCCTGTGCAGCCTTTCCCATCTGTGGGGCAGGAGAGGGTCATGGATGGAGACCCTACTTCTGGGGAAGGTCCAGCATCAGTTGCAGCGTAGGAGGGACTGTTGTCCTCAGGTCCAGCCAAAGGTAACTACAAGCACAGCACTCCTCTGCTAAACCTTGGCCTTTCATTGAAAGTGACTGTGAAGTGATGTGGGCCTTTGTTTCAAAGTTTAGAGGCAGTGGAAAGTGGCCATTTGTGAAGGGTGATGAAGCGGAATAGTGGGAGTGTACCCAGATTCCAGTCTCTTACTGTAAGCAGTACAGTACTTACTCCCGAGCCCTCTCTAAGCAGCTCACCCTTTCCAGCTGGAGTAGGAATGATGCTGTGCCAGCTGGCTTGGTGTCCCACCTCTGACATTGATAGGCATCAGGCAACTAAAGAAGCTGGCAGTAGTTTTGAGGATGGATCCTTCCTTCCCAGGTCTTGTGCTGCTGGAATAAGATGTGAGGGCTGTAGACCCCAGGAACGTAGCCAATACCTCTAAAGATTTGTCCTTCTAAGATAATTACATTTAATGTTTTCTTATGCCTTTCTAGTTACATGCATTCCAGTCTGTTTGGATTTTCCCTGAGAGTATGAAGAAGTGGAGAACCCTGAAATGAAATGATTGTGAGAGGAACGTGAGCATGTGGGAAGGTGGCAGGGATCTCACTGACAGCAGACTGAAGACGATGGATAGCACGTGTTGTACTTGATGTAAGAGGAGCATTTTGTTGCACATGTTCATCTTCTTGGGCCTTAGTCAGTGCCGCTAAAACCTAAGGGAGGATGATGCTTTTGTAGACCTACTCTGCTTAGCTTGATCTTGCCAGCAGTGACAGGCTTATGCTGCTATGGGGTTAAGAGCAGGTAGTGTGCCTGTGATCCAGAGGGTTTGGTTGTCAATAAATAAGGAGCTCTGTCAGGGAATGTACACTAGCAAAGAAAAATAAAGTCAATGACTGTAGTAGCAAAGGTGGGCTCCTTTTGAGTTGCTGCAAACTTGGTTTTTTTTGGCTGGCACAGTTGTGTCTTTCTGCAGCACGTCTGATGGCTGTAGGTAGACCAAAAAAATTCTTCTGTGTGTCCTGGTCAGAGTCTGTATTTCTCCCTTTCTGGACAGAAGATGCTGCTCGTCTAACCAGAGGAGGCCAGATGTTTATACCTTGCTGGTTTTAGCACAGTCCCTTTAGTGTCAACACAGGAGATTGATATCCAACTGCGCAGCACTGTTTAGACATGGTGGCACAATAGACAGTGTAAGGGTCTCTACCTGGGGAATTGCTCAGGTGTTGCTCAGTGTTTTGTTTCTCCCAATTTTTTAAATCTCTTCACTAAAGTGGATAGAAAACCTGTTAACTTAGTGAATTCCTTTTTGCTTTCCTCCTGATATCTGTATAAATGGAAGCTTCTTACTGTGGTTGGTGGGTGACTGTAAGTGCTTCGGCTTTTGATGCAAAAACCAGGCAAGGATGAGTCAAGCAAGTGTTTTCTTTCATTTCTGCTCCTCGAGGGGGGAACAATGCATTGCTCATCGCTACAGATAATTATCTCAATACTGGTATAAGAGATCCAGAATTCACTGCTGGCTCTCTTACAGTGTGAGTTCCCAGCTCAGGGCCCTGTTTTCCTGCTGCATTTGGAGCCAGGGGTTTAACCCATTACAGGAAGGGTAATGGGTATAAAAGTCCACCTTTATTTGTTCAAGTGCCTTTAAGTTTGGCAGAATCTCAGTCCAAAGAATGACACATGATCTCTGAACACGTTGGTTTCAAATGGTCAAACAATTGTCTAGCCTAAAACAAAACCAAAGGGGAAGGATGAGTGCATAAGAAGTTTTAAATCTACTTTTTCATGGTCTGCTTTTCTTTTTCAGGCTGACATAAGATATTCCTATCTTGAGTGCTGTCTTGCCTATCCCAAACATATATCAGCAATGATAACCATGATTTTCAGTGTTTTGAGCAGCAGTGGTGCAGAGGATGCCTGCTGATCCTGAGCCATCAAGCAGTGCTGTCATGGTGGGCCCCTACGTGTGCAGTGGGGTTTTGCGTCAGGGACCCCAGTTCTGCTCTGATCTGCTTTTTGACTAAAGCAACTCACATCTCCTGGCTGTGATACAGAAGTACTAACAGGGTATGGGATTGGGTTAAAACTCTTCAGAACTAGGTCATCCTGTGATTTGAGATAGTGTAAGATAACATTAAGCTGCTTCATTTTTTTTCTGTAGCTGAGACGATAGTGTTCTCTGTTCCTAAACTTGTGTACATGCATCCCTGCATAAAGTATATTATAGTGCTACACTAAGGCTGGGTGTTTGCCTGCATATTTCTTAGGATGACCTGTATGTCTACGGAAACCAGGGAGCAGGGGATGTGTAAGTGCCTAATAATAGCCAGATACTACAAGTTGCATAATGTTGAGGAAAACCTAAGGCAGTTTGGGGCTTTCGCATAATGCCAGCACCATGCAGCCAGCTGAACTTAATGGTGAACTTGCAGCGTGGTGATGGAAAAGCGTTTCAGGATCTGCAAGTAATCTTTGGATCTTGGAGCTTCTGTTTTCTGAAATCCAGGTCTTAGATTTGCTTTCTCACGTGCTGTGGGTAATAGTTATGATGCTGATTCCGTAAAGCCCAGGGTGAATATTTTTAGCAAGTTGGGTCTCACTATGCCCTGTATGTGGCAATCGTCTGGATAGGTATCTGCAGTGTTCCTAGAAGGCATTGGATGGAATCCTGAAAATGCTGTATGAGGCACATTAGAATATGGCCAAGACCTGGCTGGTGAAACTTCCTGGCGTGGTTATGCTGACCCACACTACTGGCTCTGAGAGCAGGTATGGCTGTCACAAGGCACCCTGTGGGAACACATTTAGGTTGCAGCTTCACCTGGCTTTCCCTGTGGACAAAAACCATGGGCATAGCTATGGCACAAAGCCAGGAGGATTTGGATTAATTTTGTTTTAATTCTGTAGTAATCTTGACTTCCTATTTTTCTTAAAGCCCTAATCCTGGGCTCCGTCCAAAGGCTATTAAAAGTCAATTGAGACATCCCACTTGCTTCCAGTGGGTGTTGGGACAGGCTGCCTGGATGGTGCTGGGTGCTTTTGGTTTTGGTGGCTCAACCAGCTTGAGGTGCAGGTGACCTTTGCTCTGTGCAGCTTCTGGAGCCCTGTGGGCAGGGATGGTGGTGTCTTCCCCGGGCTGAAGGCACACACTTATACTGAAAGGTTTGGTTGCCTTGAAGCAGCTCTTGCTGTCGCTCATCTGTGCGCTGGCACTAGGCAGCACATCCACCCATGGAGCTGCCAGCAGCTGCTTCAGCCGGCCACGGTCACTGTCCATGTTGCATAAGGAGAAAAGCATCGTAGTGATTATATAAAAGGGATTATGTAACTGGGTAATTTAGTAATCCCCTCTCTGGTGAACACTAAGAATAGCTTGTGAATATGCATTTATTTCTCTGATAGCCATCCACAGTGATAAAGCACTGGAAAAAGTGGGTGCTGGGCAGTGGCAAAGGGTGAAATACTTGTGCCTGCTGTGCGTGTTTGCAGACACTCCACAGCTCTGTTGCTCCTGTGCTGCTGTGGTGAGACACATCAGCCCCTGTTCCCCCTGCCCCACAGTGTGGTGTGACTTGCTCCACAAGTGCAGTGAAGGTATCCAACTGCTCTTGATAAGCCTGTGCCACCTGCATGTGGCATCCTTATGAGGACGTGCAATGCACAGGCAGAGCAGATGATGGAGGAGGGAACACATGTTGCTTCTCCATGAATTGGGGCCATTTTCCCTTTCCCTCGCTTCCCAGAGTATCTGTTTTTCCTGCTGAAGTTGCCAGTACATCTTCCCCCCACCCTGCCCTGAGAAGTGTCTGGGAGGTGCTGGACAATTTCCAGGGCTGGACAGTTTCCAGGATCCTGATGAGGAGCAAGGAGGCTCATGGGCTGCTTTGAGACAACTGAGAAGACCATGTGTGCTTCAGCCCCACTCACATCTCTCTGTTCGTGGGTTTATTCCTCGCTTGCAGAAGGGAAGGTGACTCACGAAAAAAATCAGATGCTGCCAAAGCTGGTGAGAGCTCTGTGATACTAATTGAAGTCAAGGGAGAAACTGTGGAGGAGATGGGTGCTGTTCCTTGTAGGCTCAGCCCTGGGAAGGCTGTGCAGGGGTGAGCTTGGGATAGCTTGGGAGAAGGCAGGAAGCTGGATGAAAGGCTGTGGCAGAGAGAGGAAGCGAGCAAAAGAAATTCTCTGAGTGCAAGTGGTTCATTTGGGAACATCAGTCCTGGCTCTGAAAATGTTTCAGCTCAGCTTCTGGAGTCTGGGTGGCTGCTGGATTTTTGTTATGGGTTTGGGTTTTTAAAAATTTTTCTGCTGTGTGGTTTTAATTTGCCCTCCCATTCACTGTCCTGAAGGTACAGTTTACCACCTTTTTCGTTGCTACAGCTACAATGTCTTCTCTACCTTGAATTGCTTTTTCAGCTCCTCATCTCTTGCTGCCTGAAGCTCAAGCTGTTTAACTTCTTATCTTCAAGCTGCCACATAATCCTCTCTCCACCTAAGGCTCTGACCTGGTTTCCTCCTCCTCCCAGCCTTGCTCTGGACTGTTGTTCCACCCTTCTTGGCTCAGGATGGCTTTCTTGTGTCTTTTCGGCGTTACTGATTTCATGACTTGCAATAGTTTCCACTTCCTTGGCTGTTGGGTCCCTGTTCTCTTTTTAAAATGGTTTTTTCTGTACTTTCCTCTTTTATTTCTTTTCTAGGCTTTCTTCAGTTCCATCTGTGATTCCGCCCTGGCACAGCCGCTTCCCACATGGGTTCTGCCTCTCCCATAATTTCTTTACTTTTCCCTACTTGCAGAAGGAAAGGCTGTACCATCTCCCCTTAAAAGTGCCTAATAAATCCATTTCCCATATATTGCAGCTAGGTGTTGGATTCAGATTAAAAAAATATAATTTAAAATCCTTTTTCCTTGAAAGAAATAAAGATTTCCATCCAGTCCCTTTTGCCTGGATATCTGTTGCCTAGCATTCTTTTTCTCCTTTTTGTATGTTAGACTAGAGATTTGAGAATTCAGCTTGCAGCTTCACCCAAGAATTCTCTTTGCAGAATGGGTGCCTCCTTGTTACAGTTGGCTGCCTTGTACAGACCCTTTCTCCTTTGTATTCATGCCTCCTCCTTTTAGTGGGGTATCAACCCTGGAATATGCTGCTGTTGCTGTCAGGGCAAAGGAGTGTTAGGGGAATATTTTTAATAAACATATGGTTATTGCATAATGTAAATGGAAAGTAGGCAGAGGAGACTGCATGCACAGCACTCTGTGAACTGTAGAGGGACAAGGGCAGGCACAGACCATGGATAACATGAAATTATTTTGATGCCATGTAAATTCTCAGATGCTTAATGGGCTTAATTTTTCAGTCTCAAATTACACATCTTGAAAAAATCATGAGTAAAGTTGAGAGTTTTTATGCAAAAGCATGTAAGGATGTGTTAGAGCTGTTCTGGGAGCTTCTGTAATGTGAAAACTGTTTAATTTGCAACTGTACAGATGCATTAAGAATAATCCTATCTGGACTGATAGGCAAGTGTGAAGTAGTGAAAAGAGAAGGAAGCCAAAATTCATGTACTATGTTAACTTTTTAAAACCAGAGAAACTGAAATGTTGTCTCATTTGCATCAATTTTAATGAGAGGTATGTATGTAAACCCCTGCCTAGGATCAAAGAAAAACATGAATTCTTTGTTTCATGTGGATAAGATGGTTCAAGGTGTGTAAGTAGGGTATAAAAAGGTATGAAGGCAGTTTTTACATTTGATGCAGAGACACCATGCAAAGTCTTGCTTTACTTTTGTCTGCCTTGCCAATGTCACATGCAGCATGTATAATCTGATGACTTTAGTAGGAGTGTTACATTCCTTGTTCTGAAACCTCCAGATGCAGGCTTTGACCAAGTGGGTTGCTAGTCTGTGACAGAAACCTTGGAGCTCAGCTGGAGCATAGCAGTTGTATTGGATGTGATGGCAGAACTCTCACTGGTAGGAAGGAGCATAATAGGCTCCATGTTTTGGAGTTTGAACTCCAATCCTAATTGGTCATCTGTTCCCTTTGAAGAAAATAGACTGTAAAGATATTACATTTCTTATGAAGGTTCAAATTCAGCTAAATAGATTTCCAAAAGCAAGTCCAAGGGAGGAAAAAAAAAAATGAGCAGTGTCTGCAAATATCCCGCTGTCTGGATGTGCCTGATGGAGCCAAATTAATAACTTTAAGAAGTTTGCTTTTGAAATGTTCCTGCAGCAAGCTTTTAAAAAAGGTCTAGAGAGGCTTGAAAGCAGGAACCCTTTGTAAAATGTCTTCCCTTCAAGCAAGAGCATTTAGACATGATGTGAAGCAAGGTTATGAAGGGACAATTACTACTGAGTTTCCTGATACTGCCTAGAGAAAGCTTGGCAGCCTTTTTCGCTGTGGTAGGGATGGCACTTGTAATCCATTTCACTGTCAGTATTTGCAAGTGTTACTCTAGCCCTGCTGGTGACTCCCTGGACATCTCCCTGAAGATGACTGCCTCATGTGTGAGGGTTGTAAACACTCAGGTGTTGAGGAAGGACTGAAGTCTAACTCTGAAGCCATCTGCAGGAATAAATGACTCTTCCAAGGGGACTGATCTTATGTCTATGCAGTCTTGCCAGATGTGTCTGGACCTGACCCTCCCTCAGAGTGGCAGGTGTTTTTTGAGGCAGTCGGTGGCATGTGCCTGTGGTGCCAGCATGATGGTGACAGGCGGCAGGGCTGGCGTCCTGCCGCTGGGCCAGGTACAGCTCCTGCCTGCCAGCTCTGCCTGCGCTGGCAGGGACAGAGGTGCTCACATTCGGATGCCTGTTCCTAGAGCATGGGCTGAAGGTTGCAAAACTACATCGTGTGCCTGACTTCAATACCTGGCTCTTCAACTGCTGAAAAAAATCACCCTTCTTTTCTCTTTCAGTGCTTTATGTTGTTTTGGAGGAGAAATTCTTTCTTAATGATGTCCTAGACTTTGATATATGTGCTGTATTCATGGTAACAGCTTCTCCAACTATCCATCTTCCAAATTAGATTAAATCTATTTGTACATTTATGGTATTTTGTCATGCTTTATTCAAACACAAGTAATCAAATGAAGAACAATTCATGCTGTTATGCTTCAGAAGTCCTTTCCAGTACTTAGATTTTTATGGGAAACCAGAATTTTGCCGTTGATTGTAATGACAAAAAAGATGCTTGTCTGGCATCTCTCACAGAAGGATTTCATAGTACTTAAGCAATATTAAATACGTCATAGTATGTTCCAGTCACATCCAGTCCAGATGCATAGCCTTGTACAGATGGGTAAGTGGGCAGAAAGTATTAAAAGTGTAATACATGGTGTTTGTAGCAGAATTAGAAACTTAAGATTTCTGATTCCCAGTTTCCTACTTCAGTTCAGTATAACGGAACTGCTTTGATTTCACTATAAACACTTTACAACAAGCCCTTCTTTTTCATGAAATTACAAACATGGGCATTTTTTTGGAAGTTCCAAGGAAGGTATCTTGTCAGTGGAGTGAATCTCTGCAGGCATGTGAGTGGTCTGGAGGAAAATTTCTTGGATTGGACTCTTCTCCATATGAAATTATCAAATTGTAACCATAATGTTCGTTCAGTGTGTCCTGTTAATAGTGAATCTGAGATCAATAGATGCATCCAGATTCTTGCCCTTAGTCTTTTGATTTATGCATTTGCACATTTACTGCTCAACTGGTCTTGTATTGGGATTGCATACTAGACTTAATGACTTTCTGATGATCTAATTAACCTCAGCCTGGTAGTGATGCCAATATTTATTTGTGTAGAATGTGAATTAACAAAAGTTCCACCTGCATCTCACCTCTTTGGATAGCTGACTAAATCTGTTTAACTTATTTTCATCTTCCTAGCGCTGCACTCTGAAATACCACAGGAACTAAGGCTTGTGTAAGGTTCTTTGTTTTCCCTTTTTTTTTTTTTTTCTTTTTCTTTTAATCATTCATTGAATATGCAGTCCTAAGACAGTCTAAAATTTGGCAAAATTGGGTAAGTGCCACTGAGTAGATTAGGTCAAAATAAAAATAACAGCACATCAAAACAGTTTCAAACTTTCAAAGGCTGTTTTTGTTTAAGCACTTCCAAAAGCTAGGGAATTGAAAGTCCAGGTTTACAATGTGTGATGAGAGTGGAACTTTTCTGAAAAGCTTGGCATTTGCCCAGGGTGTGGGAGGCCAGTTTTGTCTCCCCTGTGTCCTCTGGATGAGTCCTGAAAGAGTCCTGCCCTAGATGGGGTATACTAGAATCGATTTATGTCAATTGTTGACATTACCCCTCTTTCCCACTTACGAAGTACAGAGGAAATATTGCTAAGCTAGGCGGAAAGCTACACCATGGCTCAGTGGTTTAGATGCATTTTGAAGAGAGAGACCTGTATTTGCAGTGTTCATTCCAATTTTACCCCTTCAGAGACTGAACACAGAAACTGAAAAACAGAAGAGGATGAGACATTAGGTCTGTTGGTTGCAATTGAACAGCATGGCTTTGTCTTGGGAAGTGGTTACATGGGGAATTTGAGGAATCTGTTTGTGTGTTTTGGAGAAAGAGATAATTCTGTCCTTGCTGCTTTTTTACACAATGTCCAAAAGTTTTGCTACTATCTTCTGATAGATAGGATGCTGATGAAAATAGGTCTTTGCACCTACATTTGTGCACTTCATGCGAATGCATAAAATGCATAAATATAAACGCGTAATGTTGAAAAGAAACACTGCCAGCACAAAAGTTTGAGGTTCTGTCTCCTCCAGTTGCCTGAAGTTAAATTTTGTTCACTTCCAGGAGAGCAAGAGAAACTCGAGTCCTGCTGGGTGGGATCTATGAACACAGACTTGCCATATCCTGGCAGAGCACATTAGCTGGGTTGGGTGGATCTTGACTGAAATTGCTACTGTTCTCTTCCCCTTATACCTCTCTGCTCTGCAGATGTGTCCTTTCGGACATCTAGCAGATGAAAACCCAAAGGAATATTTTTGGGTTTTTTAGGCATGCAGGAAGCACGGTTTCCGGATCTGAAAAATGCAGTTATGTGCCTAACTCCCTAAGATGAGTGGGTTTCTCAGAAGATTTCTCTTAAAGTTTCCTATCAAGCTGGCACTATCTGGAGTTTACCTGCTGCTGCATATTTAATTCATATGACGGCATGAAATATTTATATTTAATAAATAGCTCATAAAAATCAGTCTTCCCTCCTTTTTATATTGAGAGCATCTCATAGCAGTGTCCTGAGTGCTGCACATCCAGGCAAGGACTGTGGCAATACTGGAGAGATATATTTCAGATAATCACCGTTCCTCTCCAGTAACTAGGGAGATGGGAAGGTGGTACAGTGGAAGCTGCAGAGAGGGCAATGCCTACTATACCTTTTCCAACCTTACAGACTGTTGTAAAACAGATCCATGTAACATTTAGGCAGAGAGTATTGGTGGTATCTTTCCTAAGCACCAGATTTTTTGCAGGGCTGTGGTATTCCTGACATTGCTGTGCCAGTTCATGGTACCTTCCTCAGCT
This sequence comes from Dryoscopus gambensis, assembly GCA_013389985.1. NCBI lineage: Eukaryota > Metazoa > Chordata > Aves > Passeriformes > Malaconotidae > Dryoscopus > Dryoscopus gambensis. Next base: position 146,248 of record WEIT01004274.1, on the reverse strand, counting down.
CCTTCCTGTCTGATAGGGACTAGGTTAGGGAATTCATGGTGAGGCTGGTTTTGGTGCTGTCCTTTTCCTTTAATGAATATCTTAAAGCAATCTTAGATACTTATTTCAAATTTTATCTATAGGAACTGATGAAATGTCCATGGAACTGGATGTTTGCTACATTAAGTGGCGAGTTTATACATTCCTGTCTAAGTCTTGCTTATGTCTGCTGCTCTGATTGGCTTTGTTTGGTTTTTTCCCTGAATATTTTTAAATAATCCAATGATTTACATTTTTTCTGGACTAGTCCAGTTTTCCAATTTTATGTTACTGTGGCTGGTAAAGCAGGATTGATTTAACACTTGCCACCTCAGTTGGTAAGAGAGACCATCCAAGTGCTCTATACCGTGAAACTAAAAGAAAAGAGATAAGGAGTTTTCAAATAAAAGCATGCATATCAGCAGCACCAATCCTACAGCTCCTTGTACCAACGTGTTGAATTGCCACTCTGGGTTTCTTGTTGCACGCTGTGGATTTAAGCTTGGAGGAAGCCCTGCATCTTGAGCCTGTGATCACAATTTTATGCGCATAAATAGTGCTGGATTTTACAATGTCCCCCAAGAATTCTCTTGTCTACTATCAGGCAGTCTTGGAATCAGCTGCCTACATGTGTGCCTTGCAAATAAGCCTCAAACCTGACCTGGAGGGAATACATCCGTGGGTGGATACACAGCCCAAGCTGCCCACCTCCTCAGAGCTCTGCCTCTCAGATGAGGCTGTTGGCAAAGTTGGTAATGAATCCTGGTGATGGGGATGAGTTTTTGTTTGGTGCAGAGGAGCCCAGTTTTAACTGTTGTTGGAAAAAAAAAAAGTTACTTCTTTAGAGCTTGTCTTACATTAGAAATAATCAGTTTCCTCATTCATGTCTTCATATATTTGAAGATATTTTTCCATCCAGTGTTTTTGTGTGATCTACTATACTCTGTAGGAAGCAATATAAAAGTATGGCCCCATGGCTAAAGTGTCACTTAGGAAAGTGGGGTTCTGCTGTTGGCTCTGCTGTCAGGCATGGGCACATTTCTTTGTGATTTTTGTCCCATATTCTTTTAGTTTAAGAAATTATAACTTCTATTCATAGCTAGTCTTGAAAGCTGTGGATGAAAGCCATGGATTAAAAGCCATAGGAAAGACAGACAGGTTTCAATAGATTGAACTGAGCAGATCCTACCATTAGCAGAGGTGAGGAAGAGGGATCTCTGATATCCTTTTACTAAGTACTAAGCAGGATGACCAAGTACCGCAGAATTATCTCTTGCCACGTAACATGTTGGTTCTCACATCAAATAATGCTCACTCTGACTATGGGCTGGGAGTCCTCTTTCAGTCTGTACTGTTTCCTAGTTAGGAGGGGTTTTTCTAGCTAAGGAACTTAAAGGCCTTTAATAAAACCTTGTTTTTAAAAAAGTAAAAAGATGTGGATATCAGTTTCATTCCCTCTATTGAGAAAGATTAACTTCTGGGATTCTCTTTTTCCTCTTTGTTTAATGGCCTTGATCACATCTACTTTCCTCTTGGCCTGAAAAGCCTTAGGCAGTGCTTGACTTGTGATACACTTGACATTGTACCTTAAGGAACCACAGGCATTGGCATCTCATAGTGTTAATCTCTCCTCCATCATTTGCCAGAGCAGAGCTATCCTGTTCCTCCTGCACCTTGATTCTGGAACCTGGGTACATAATTTTGCAAGAAATAAGTAAGCTCTATTTAAATCCATGCAGCTTTGATCTGAGATTTGTCTTCAAATGAATTTTAACTCCAAGCAAAGTTCACTCACAGTGTTATCTAGAAATTGTGGATTCACCATGGTTTGGTGAATCCAGATGCTTGCCTAAGTTTGTCAGAAAATGTTATAAATGAGAAACATCTTCCAGAGGTTTTTATTCGTCTGTGAAAGCCACAAAAAGTATTTTGTGTTTCATGTCATGGTTCCACCCTAGCTGGCAACTAAACACCACACAGGTGCTCACTCACCCTCTCCTGGTGGGATGGGGAAGAGAATCAGAAGGGTAAAAGCTAGTAAACTCATGGGTTGATATAAAGACAGCTTAATAGGGAAAGCAAAGCAAGGAATTCACTGCTTCCCCTGGGCAGGTGGGTGTTTAGCCATCCCCAGGCTCCGTCACACATAACAGTTACTTGGGAAGATAAATGCTATCACTCTGAATATCTTCTCTTCCTCCTTCTTCCCACACCTAATATTCTGAGCATGACACCATACAGCATGGAATATGCCTTTGGTCACTTTAAAACAGCTGTCCTGGCTGTGTCTTCTCCCACCTTCTTATGCACCCCCAGTGTCCTCCCTGGTGAGGCAGTGTGAGACACAGAAAAGGCCTTGGCTCTGAGCAAGCCGAGCTCAGCGATGACTAAAGTATCCCTGTGTTATCTACAGTGTTTTCAGCCCAAATCCCAAACATAGCCCCACACTAGCTACTGTGAATCAAATTAATACTACCCCAGCCAAAACCAGTGCATTCTGTACCAGTGGTTCCATCCCATTTACATCATGCTCAGGTCCCACACTATCCAGTACATCCTCATTAACCCCTACCACCCTTCACCCACATCCTTTGGTATAACATGTAGATACCATTCCCTTTGTCAATGAACACTAGGTTCATTTGGTCCATGACGTAGGGGTTCCATCTCTTACAGGGAGCACTCAGGACAGGAGAGATAGTGTGGAGTTACTTGCGTGGAATTGTTTGGCACCACAACCCGCTCAGATCAGGTCATTGCTGCACTTGCACTGCTTCTTGTAAGGCTTGTCCTCTGTTGGTTCAGGTGGTTTCTGTTGTAGTAATTCCCGTTAAATGCAACTCAAATTCTGGGTTACAGCAATTTAAAGGTATTTCCATTACCATCTCCACCCCTTGTCCCTTTGGACCAGATCTTAGGGTTTAATAATGCAATGAACTTGGCCCTGCTGCAGCTTGGATTTATCCACAGACTGCAGTTCCTTGGGGTTGTACGTGCTCCAAGTGGAGCCCTACCTATGAGCCACAGTTTCTTCAGGGATATACCTGCTGTGGCATTGACTTATCCACAGGCAGAGTTGCTCTGAGATGCACCTATTCCAATGTGGCCTTTTATCCATTGGCCACAATCCCTTTGGAGGTACACCTGCTGCAGCACAGACACAAACACGGCCACAGTACCTGCTCTGGCATGCGCTTATCTACAGCCACAGGCACTCTGGAGTCTTCTGCTGAATGTGGACTCATCCACAGGTGACAGTCCCCTTGACTTGAGTTCATACTGGAATTCCAGCCTGTCCGCAGCAGCAATGCTCTGGTCATCTGCCAGCCCAGGCCCATCGCCATGGCTGTTATCAAAATGTTCCCAGGCACAGCAGAGTAAGACAATAAGCAGCACAGCAGTACAGGAAGCAGTAAAAGCAAAAAAGCAGCCAGTAATGAGCACCAGACTGACACACAGTAAGGCAAGCAAGCCTTGCAGGCACAGGAGCCTGCTGATTAATAGCCAAACAGCAATAACAGCTATAAATTCCATCTAGCCCCTTCCAGTCTAACCTGTTGTTACCTCCAAATGTTCAAACCCCATGCTGGCACCCAAAAAGGATGGTTTTAGTTTAACTCCAGCCAGCAGCAAGGTACCAGACAGGCTCTCTCTCATTCTCACCCAGTGGAATGGGGAAAGGAATCAGAGTGGTAGAAGTCAGAAATAAGTGTGGGTTGAGGTAAGGGCAGTCAAACAGGTAAAGCAAAAGTTGCACACACAAACAGAGCAAAACAAGAAGTACATTCACCACTTCCCATGGGCTGGCTGGTGTTCAGCCATCCCCAGGACATCAGGGCTCCATCACACACAGTGGTTACTTGGGAAGACAAATGTCGTCACTCTAAACATCCTCCCTTCCTTCTTCTTCCCCCAGCTTTATATGCTCATTGAGATACTGTATGATATAGAATATCCCTTTGGACTGTTAGGATCAGCTGTCCTAACTCTATCTTCCCAACTTTTTGTGCACCCCCAACCTTCCTCACTGGCATGGTAGCACAAGAAGCAGAAAAGGCCTTGAGACTGTGTAAGCACAGCTCAGCAATAACTAAAACATCCCTGTGTTATCAACACTTTTTCGAGCACAGATCCCAAACTAGCTACTGTGAAGAAAATTAACTCTACCCCAGCCAAACTCAGCACATTTTGTCGTGATGCTTTCATGAAAGCACCCTCAATAAGCTACCACACAGACCCATCCACGCATTATGTTGCTGTTTGGGCAGTGTTGGTCAAAATGGAACACGTTTCTAAATCCTCATCTAGCTGGTTCTCAGGCCATAAAGTTAAGTGGGACCTTTGCAGGGGTGAGAGGAGATGCTTCTGCTACTTGTAGTGTTTTGTGTTTAATTGGATGGTCTGTGTCTTGCGGGTGTAAGATCGTCTTTGCGGTTGTTTATGGATTTATAAATCTGCAGAATGATGGGGTTTGTATTCTTTGGCTGCAGCTATACAGAGCAAGTCTGAATATTTAATGGAGTATTGAATACTGCATAACTTTTCCGTATATGAACTTGGAGACGGTGTTTTGATGGATTGGTTGGCTTGCTTCTCAAACTCTGTAGGGTCAGAGATCATGTGTCTGAAATGTTTTATACATCTTGTGTAGGTTTTAGGTAATTAATATTTCATGCTTGCCCCCAGATATGTGGTAGTGGTTAAAACTCAATTAAGTGGTGATTATACAGAATGGTGAATATTTCATTTATTTAATATGAAGTAGGAGAAAAAAATACTGCTGCCATGCTGGTTTTATTTCAAAAAACTTTTTCAAGATTAGCAAGACTGAAAATCTCTTTAGGGTCCTGAATTTATGCTGCTGGAAGAATGCAAGTATTTCTTTGAGGACTTTTTAAAATGGATTTTGTTGTCTTGCTTTATAAGGATGTTTCTTGCACCTTTATAAAAGCTTTTGCCTTGTTCATCTTAGATACAGATCAAAGTAGTGTTCTGTTCACACCATTTATTAGTTAAGCTCTTGGTAATTGTATATGCAGAAATATGTGTGTCTGCAACACTGAAAGAAATCAGGTGGGTGAGACAAGTGTCTGTCTGTATCTGTACTCTGTCTCAGATGGTGGCAGGTGCTGTGCCAGGAAGGGCCACAAGCCTGCCCACTGTCTGAGGTCTATTTGCTTCATGCCTCCCCAACATATGGACCACTTGGATTAGAGATATTAGGGCATAGCTCCCTTTTTATTCCATTTAATTACTGGTTTGGATCTGCCTTCCATGGATTTGTCTAGTCCCTTTTGAATCTGTCGTCTTCTGCAGTCTCCTGCGGCAACAGATTTCAGATTTTGTCTGTGTGCTGTGTAAAATAGTACTTTTTAAATGAATTTCCTGCTAGGAAAAGGGACAATCATTGCAAATATTGTTACAGGGCTTGGCAAATACTAGTTCTGTACTTGGCCTCATTCAGCTGTGCAGTCAACCTTGCTCTTCCTTATCACCCAGCCATCTGTTTTCCAAGTTGAAGGCTCTCAAACCTTTTAGACCCTTCTTGAAAGGCAGCTGCTCCATCTGATTATTCATTGTAGTTTTCCCTCCCTGTACTTCTGATTTCTAGCTACAAGAACTTCTTGGAAATCAGAAAAAAGGACTTAGAGGTGCACTTTAAATTCCTAGGGGAGAAATTGGTCACTAGTATCTGCTGAAACCTTGGGATTTGCCTCCTGTATGGCAAAGAGCTCAAACTGATCTTTAAAATACAGCTCATTTTAATTTCTAAGCTTTTAAGGACCTGTAATAAAATAACTCATTGGTTTGAATTGGATTCCAGTAGTGTTACTTTTATTTGCCCTTACACTGCAAGGGGTTATTAGTGGAGTAAAGGACTTTTCAACAGAGGGAGCTAAAGAGCATGAGACCTACCTGAAAAGCACGTATTGACTCGTGCCTCCTGAAGCTTCATTGCTTTTGATGGGGCTGGCCAAGGGGGGAATTAGTATGTGTTCACCTCCTCTGAGAGAAACTAGTCTAGCTGAATTTTCAAAAAGTCAGTGCTTAGAGGCTTGCTGGAGTGTACCTGTAGGAGGAGATGGACAGATTTTAGCCTGAAGGAGTGTGGATAAGTGCAGCTGGCAGAAGACAGTTGGAATACACGTCCTGCTTCTGCAGCCAACGCTCAGCTCTCTTCTGCAGCCTGAGCATAAAGGCTGCTCATCATCACAACTGGCTCTTAAGAGCTGTATTACATAATGGAAGTTTTATTATGTGGTTTGTAGCTCACACTATTGTTTAGGATTAAGTTTTGTTTCATATAACTGTCCTGCCACTGCTGTGGTGATGTCTTCCAGTGGTGTACAAAACAGCATAGCCAACATCTGTTCTGGGTCCTCTTCCAGTGAGCTGACTAGTTTTTCAGATAAGAGGCTCAGTTTCGTATCATATGAAACCTTGTTGTAGACACTGGAGAGAAGGTAGAATTTATTTTGTTATGTTTGAGGTGGGGTGTGTGTGTTTGAGTTTCGTGGGAGTCAGGATGGGGCTGTTGGTCTTCTTTTCTATCTTTTAGCCTGTGTTGTTGAGGGAGTGCAATTTGATACTTGGTGCCTGCTGGATTTTCTGAGGCACTGATGCCTTTATGGTATATCACAAACATCTGTTAGTGGCACAGCTGGACTGAGGGATGACAAAGGCGCCCATGCCAAGACATATAGACCATGAGATGAAGTTGGGACTTAGAGGCTGTTGGGGTCTCTTAACTGTGCTCTGCCCTTGAAACTGTAGATAGATTTGACTACTTGTGGATGTATATGGAGAGTCAAAGATTAAAGGAAAATCCTCAAAACACGTTCTACTCTGCATTTTGCCTTCCTTATGTAACCCTGTCATCACAGTAGTGGTCACAGTGGTACGATGCAGGGGGAACTGAAAATTATCTGCAGATTGTTAGCATTCGTATCCATGTCATTTTCATCCACTTCAGCATGGCTGCAAACAAAGAAAACTGATCCTTTTGGACCTTAATTTGGTTGTCTGGACTCAAACTGCTGGTGAAGGAACTGGATTCTATGCTTTGATCTGTGTAGTAGCAGTCAGATTACATAGCTGGGCTCTTAACAACTGATGCTTGAGTGTGTCTTACATTAAATACTGCAAATCAAAATTCAGCTGCTGGGGATCTTACCTGGTGGGTTGGCTTTATTTTTTGAGGCAAGGTCCAGGTGTGGGCCTATAGTAGCTGTAAGTTTGTTCATCAACATAGATGTGTTTTGATAAATCATATGCCTGTGATTTTAATGTTCCTCATGGCAAACCACAAGGACTTTGGGTGCTGCTTTCTCAGAGATGTTGCTTCTCTGATTTGCCCATTCCTTTTCAATTCAAATGCATGCAGCCTGGTTCGCATAGGTCTTTGTACATTTTAGTGTGCCTACATTTTGCTGATGTATGACTGGTCATATGTTTTTTTTGAGAAGGGCAGTTTTAAGCACATCTGATACTTAGAGTCAGTGATCTGTGCTTTCTGTGTCATGTAAATGAAGAGTGGTTTAATGTTGTGCCTTAGACCTGAGTTAGTTGAATGAATGGCATGTGAAATTCAAGCACAGTAATCTTGGTTCAGTCACAGCACTAAATTCTTCTGAGACTTTCAACCATGGATACACTTACTCTTTTTGTTTTGTTACGAATTGAAAATAGTATTATACCACCAATCCTCTTCTTAGTTCTAGGTCTCTTCAAAATTGTTCTACAAATTCAAGAATGTCACTTGATAGAGCTTAAAAAAAAGAGGAGAAATTATTTGACAGCCTAATGCTAAAATAAAGTTCTGTTTACGTGGGGCCAGAAAATCAAGTAGCAAATTTGTCAGTGTAGATGGAATGCAAAAAAAAAAAAAACCTTAAAAAAAAATGAAATTTGCTTGTAGGAATGTGAGCAGTGACTTGTTGAGAGCGAAATCCCAAGTAAAGGTATTTGTAGGCTTGCAAGGCTAATGCAGTTACTATGGGTACATGGTATTTTCTGACTCTACACTCCAAGACTTGCAGAAACACAGGGACATGAACAGTAATGTTTGGTTTGGTTGTTTGCAAAAGAAACTGGTGTGAGATTCCTTGATGCATCTGATGGTTTCCTTGATGTTCATGATGCTGCAAGATGGTCTTGCTTTGCTCCTGCTTGGATGAAAACATAAATACGTAGTCAGAATAAGACTTTTTGCATCCCTGTACTGTTGTCCTGCTTCTAGTGTTTTCTTCCTAAATCCAACCTAGCCTTCAAATAAATCTGTGAGGTTCTTGATAAGCCTCCTTCACCCTCCCTTCTTCCCAAACATTGGGAATGGCTTTCAGTAAACACCTGCAGTTTCCTTCCTTGTTTATCTGCGGGTCCTGCCATGGACTCTATGCTATGAATGCAAAACGCAGCAGCAGTTAAGTGGGTGTATTGAGACCAGTTGCTCTCAGGACAAGAAATATTGCTTTACTGTTTGCTTTTACCCTCTCTTTGCATCTTGCCCTATGAGTGTCTTTTGTTTTATACTTTGATGGTCCCTATTCCCTTTTTGTGTAGTGATTGTGCAGCCATGTCCTAGTTCCTGATAGGGGCTTCTGGATGCAGCCAGTGATAAATGTGCAATAGCAGTCATCTTGGCATACTTTCTGTCAAACTCTACTTCTGGTGAATTTATTTCCCTTTTATTTTTTTTTTTCCTGTGGTGCTATGTACAGCAAGCAGCTATCTACCTGCAGGAACTCTGGAGAACCAACTTTCCCACTGTTGATTTTTCCTTCAGTCCATATGGATTTCTCCTTTAGAGTGAGGGGCAGAGGTACTTTGCCTGCTCAGTTGTATAACACTCCATTGGTTGCTTTTCTGCCCTGAATTTATAATGAAATAACCCAGATGATTATAAAAGCTTTAGTATCAGCTTCATTTCAGTTTAATAGACCAATAAAAGCAACCAGTGTGCAAGCTGCTGGCTCCAGTACTCTTGCATAAACCATTAGCAAAACAGTATTACTGGCTCTTGACAAAGGAAAACGGCAGTGACAAATCCAAGAATTTTCTCTGAAAAGTCAACCAAGTGCCAGTGAATCCAGAGACCTGCTCATATGCACACTGGCTGCTGTGAGCTCTTTGTTTGAGGTTGAGAAGTCGGCACTTTCTCATAATTTGTTTTACATTCTGGCTTTGTCTTTTGTAAATATCCTTTGCAGTGTTTCCAGCAATGCTGGCAGCTGCCTAGGCACCAGAGGAGCTTCCCCAGTTAGCTTGCATACACAGAGATCTGATGGGTTTTGCATTTTATGCATGAGACTGGTTCATCTGGCTGCCTCCTATGCTCTGGCCCTGCAATGCTAGCGGCTGATGTATTTGCAGTATTATACCTCACGTGCCAGATGCAGTGTGTTGGCTTTGAAGAGAAGGAGTCTCCCCCACAAGGCCCAAAGGAGCCTCAGGATTACTCTGCTAGAATGCCTGTGGTTACCTCACTGGTTGTGGGGGGTGGGAGAAGAAGCATTTCATGGGACCCAGCACATGGAGCCTTCTGTACCAAGCAACAACAACACCTAAATCCTGTGAGCCTTTTATTTACCTAAGGCTTGTTACGTGTGCCTTGAAGGATGCCTATATTGATGTGTATTTCAAAGTATGCAGAAACTGTAAAACTAGCTACCAACCCTCAACAGATATAAACTAGCACCATCTGCTTATATATTATCCTCTTGTGTTTTGCTGTGTTAGATGAAGAAAAGCACTGCTCGCGTTTGAGTACCTGCATGGACAGACAGTGCTCTGGCCACAGACATGGCTGCCTGTGAGGGTGGCTGCACTCTGGTCCTTTCTGTTGAATGGTAAACCTCCCAGCCGGGCTGGTCAGAAGACCTCTGCTCTGCTGTCACCCTTTTTCTGGGTGCTTTATGTTTAGGCTTTGCCTGAGACCCCTGCAAAAGCAATACAAGATTCTGAGAGCTTTGGTCCCCTCTTCTCTGTCTTTTCTTTTGTTTTCGTTCTTTCGAGTTGAAAAGAAAAACCTCGCCTTTTAAATTTTACTTGCTGAATTTAAAGATGTCATGATCGTTCTTTTCCAGGAAAAGCTTTCAGCTTCAAACTTTCCTGAGATGTACACTGAGTATGGGTGCTCCCCAAAACGTCTGGTCAGCTGAAGCAATTTTAAAATGTGGTATCAGGTAGAACAAGACAGATGCTGGAAGAGGGATGTAGATGACCTCAAGGACGGTGAGACGATAGGAGAGAGGATTAAATTTTCCTAAAGCAGAGCTTGGAAAATATTAATATCTCTCTGTTATGTGTAATGTTCTGGTAGTTGTGCATTAAGTCTAATAAGGGAACGGAGGCTTCTTTCTGTGCCCCTGTAATCCGGAGGAGCATTTAAAAAGTTCGTATGGACTTTCCCTTTCCATTTCTTTACTTTTGCAGAAGTGGATGAACAGCACAGCATCATCACCTTTCCTGCTTGTCCAGATCTTTTTTCTCTCTTAGGATTTGTTTCACTGTCCCTGCAGCACATCTTCCAATCATCTAGGTGGATGTGATTGCATGTATACATTTATTAAATTTAATTATTCTTTGATTCATTTGTGTCATTGGCAGCAATCTGAGAGTTCACAATCTGGTGTGCTGGCATCATGTGCTTCTCTTCTTGTTTCTGTTGACTGACTTTGTAGTTATAAACCTTTGAAGAATATTCATCCTGTTGTTTTCAGTCTCCTGATATCTGTTCTAAAGCAGATGTTTCTAACCCATCAAGAATGCCTTTACTGTGGTAGCTAGTCTTAAATTTGCAGAGTCGATCTGAAATAGGACAGTAATTTCCAAATGATCATCCTACGTCTCTTGGTGCATTGTGCGTTTGTTATTTTTAGTAATCTTTGCCATTTAGTTGTCAGTATCACATTGGTGATCTTCCTTTCCACTGCTAAGATCAGTTGCTAGAGTCAAGGGGTTATGATTGCTGTAACAAATGAGCAGGGAGCTTTGTAGTCTGATGGTTGCAGACAAAAAAGTTTGATATTTCATTCTCTTTGAACAGTTATAAAAAGTCAACACAAAAACATGTAAAGAATTTCAATAGTATATCACTGCAAAGCCCGGCTAAATTCAAGTTCAAAGTGAAGGATTTCTCCTGATGATGTTTTCTTTTCTTTTTGTTTAAATGGACATTGTACTGTTCTAAGAGCAGTCCATGAGGATGTGCCTGGAATAAGTCATCGAGTCATGATGTAGTCATTCTGGATGTAGGGTTTCATTTTGGCTTTTTCCTGCAAAATACACAGTGAGGCATATTTTCTTTCCTGTTTTTTCCTACCCCTTCTCCTACTACTCAAAAGAAAACACAGTTAGCCCTTTAGTAGTTACCTGGTGATGTGACTGCAAGCCCTGAAATCTCACTTAAAGCTTCTGGCTGGACTAGGTTTGAAGTGTGAAGAACATCCTGTGGTCCCTAAGTTTCCAAATTGTCATACTAGCACTACTTGTATGTTCATATTTTGTACATGTTCATATTGCTGTAATACCAGCTAAGTTCTCCTTCCAAACCCTCTGTATTAAGTGGGTTGTTGGTGCTCAGCGATGACCAGGGTCTTGCCTCACCCATTCCACACATCACTGTCATGTTGCAGTGTGTGCACGAGTGTTGCTGTGGTGTGATTCTCTGTTTCTGGAGGTTTCCTCAGTTTCCCTTGTTTCTCTAATTTTATCTAGTTTTGCAGTTGGTGTGTGGCCAGGTAGTTGCTCGCACTATTGGTAGCTCTAATACTAGATTTAAAAGCTGAATAAAATCACTTCTGTGATCCAGTGTCTGTCTTTCTAGAGAAAATGAAATATGTCGGGAAGCTAATACCTTCTCAGAGAATATACAGTGAATGATCCCTATCAGAGACTGCTGAGTAGCAGCCACTCCTGGTTCAGACAATGAAGGCTCTGTCTTTTATGCCTCGGGACTGTATCCTGGCAGGTCTATAGCTGGCTGGATAGGTGCCTTTGTGCCTTGGTACATTTACTGTCCTGTGACGTGACCTATTATGTGCAAATATTGTCTGTCACAGGAGCAGCCATATGTGCAGGGATTGAGCTGGGGACAGCCAGAACAATTATCTAATGTGAATAACAAGTTCAACTGTGTTACCGCTGTCTCTGTAGACACCAGAGGGATATGGCTTTGCTCTGTTAAACAGCAGGGGGAAGGGATCAGGAGGGACACCTTCTATGTGTAGGATGAAGTCAGAGAGAGCCCAAAAGCCTGAGGAACAGCTGGACACCAAGCTCTCTCCAACAGGCTCTCCACAGCTTTCACTGTTGTCCCTTTGCAGAAGATTCCACCAAATCCAGCTGATTACTCCTCTCCACCCTTTGGCTGAGCACAGTGCTTGTTGGCCCTGGATGCCTGCTCCACCTGCCTTTAGGTGCTCAGCTGTGATGGTTTTACCACATCTGCACCGTCAATTGCCTTTTTAAACGGGATTTAAGCTAATCTCATTCTTTACCTGCAGGGGCTATATGTGAAACTGTTATTTATGTCTGCTTTTCAACCCAACCAGACCATTTTCTTCCCCATTTCAGTCACATTCACCAGGCAGTTTATTTATGTAGAGCTATCTGAACCAGAGTCTCTGATCTGTTGAGTGCTGGACTGAGCCTTTACTTTTGTGATTGCTGGGGCCTTTTTCCCCCCCTCCCTTGAGTAGATTAAAACTGTATCTGAGCATAATAGAGGGCTCTTGGCAATGTTGCAAGCTTTGACTTGCTTTAAAATTTCTATTTTCTTCCTCTTCAAAACTGTTACTTACCATGTTTTAAGTTGTGCTCTGTCAGTGGGCCCTTAACAAGAGGAGAATAAATTTTTTTTCACTAGATGTTAACTCCTAAATGCTCTGGCTTTATGACCTCTAATTGTGCCTTTATGCTTGGGTATGAGGCAAATGAAGCCAAACAAAGATAGAAACTCTGTATTTCCAGTAATAATCAGCCGTTTCCCAATTTCCCTGTAACTTCTGAGCCTTTGAATTTTACTCCTCCACACAAAGTCTTAATTTTTCTTTTGAACACCATTGCTCCTTATGGTTGTTGTGAATTTATAGGCATTCTCTTTGCTAATTCTGCTCAGTCCGGTTTGTGAGTGGGTATGCATGAAAAGATGCTTAGCAACTGAAGGCAGAGCTTCAAGAGGTGTAACTAAGAAAGCATTTCTGCTGCATCTGACTTCAGTGTTTCAAAAGTGGTTTTAGTATTTAGATCCTCCTTGCCAAGCTTAACAGGCATGTTTTGTTTCATTTCGTCTTTTCTACAAATACCAAGTAATTTATTGCTTTGTTCTGTATGAAATCTGGGAAATCCACTCATCCAGACTATAGACAAATTGGTTTATTCAGGGAGATAAGTGAGCAAAACCTCCCTGTGTAAATCATTTCGCACCAGAAACACCCTATACTTAAAATAGAAAAATCAGCTCTTCAGCTGTAAAAATGTTCTCCACTTCATGAATTTTTATTAAGCACATTTTTTCCCTGCTAAGTATGCTAGTAAGTCTGCAAGCCTGGTCTCTCCAGCTGGGGAGTCAACTAATAGCATTAAATGAGAAACAAAAAGCTGGAGAAAATGTTTGGTGTGGACATCCAGTGGTTTACATCATGTTGTCCTCCTTCCATTTCTCTACCTCCTGTAGTCATTGACTTGCCTTTGGCATTCACATGAGCTAAAATATCTGCCTGCTGCTCAGATAGCCTGGTGCCAGGACTGAAACTGGAGCATATTGTTCCATCATTAAACGGGCAGCATTGAATACTTGGGAAATTAACAACAGCTGCAAGTTCTTCAGCTATTTTTATTTGTACTGTGGCTCTAATTTTTCTAGTATGTTTGTGCTGAAGTCAGAAGAGGAAAGGAAAATAGATCCCCCAAGAGGCTGATTTTTTGTTTTTAATTTAAAAAAAGGCTCTGCCTAACAAAAGCATCCATAAAACAAATAGTACCAAGGGTCTCCTAGCAGTTTACTTGGTGTTTTGAGGGCCCCTTAGTCTGGTTGCTGGTATGAATTTCTGAGGACTTTAGTGGCACCTTACTATGTAGTGAGGTAATTGGCACTTTCCACAGTCATCCCCCTCTTTTAAAAGTCCTATTACTAAT
>WEIT01004274.1:108037-131072 GCA_013389985.1 Dryoscopus gambensis | reverse complement strand
TTCCTATATGGTGGCCAGTAATTCAGCAACCACCTCTGTGATTTGTTTGGCTGCCACCCTGTTGGTTTCTCTCCTCTAAAGCCTGTTGGGAAACATGCTGGGAGGAAGCCTTGGCTGTAGGTAAGAGTCAGTGCCATTTATTCCAGTTAGCCCTAGGTTTTATTCCACTTCATATTTTTCCAGTTGTCTTGGGCATGCCATTGTCTTCCTCGCTTCTCTGCCCTGCTGCTCCTATTCTTTTTTTTCCTCCTCCATGAGTTTGCATTTTTAGTTACAGTATAAAGGGTCCTTTGCGTGAACAGAACTGCCCTGGAGAAATGTAGGAGCTTTAGTGCTTTTGTACTGCAGTGCTGTTTCCCCTCTGAGATGAACCCAGCACTTGGAAGAGCAGCTGGCAGGCCTGTGAAGAGAGGGGCAGCAAGCCAAGCTGTATCCTGTGAAAGCAGAAGCAATGCCCTTGAAATCTCTGAAATTGCCCACTACATGCACAGGGATTAAATTTTCTCCGAAAGTTCAGTTTATGCAACATTGTCAACACTGACCAAAATATGCAAGTGTGTCTGTGCTTGTCTCTGAGCTCTTGGTGCTATTTCCATCTCTTAGTGTGGGCAGGCACTATTAAAATCCTCAGTGCTTTCAGTCTAGTTGAATAATTTTCTAGCTGCTAGGTTTATAAATTAAACATTTATGGCCATATCTCATGCTATTATCCATCCATAGCAATACCTCCAGGCAAGGATCTTGAGCTTTTTTGGAGTGTAGACCATGTGTTAAAGAAGAGCGAATATTTCATTTATGTCTCATCTCACTCTTGCACTTCTCAGTTGCAGAACATCCCTGAGGTAACCTCAGATACCTCTTGTGAGGAAATAACCTTAGTAAGAAGATTTTTTTATGTCTGTGCTGTCTGTATCAAAGGAAAGGGCAGAGTTCACTGCAGCATCCCAAAATTTTTTTATGTCTTTTCAAGTAACTTTCCAACATACAAATATGATCTATCATATGCAAGCTGGAAAAAAGAACAACAGAGCATCAGATGAACCACAGACCACAAGGGTGGTAGCGAGTGGTCCAGCAGTGATAACTAGGACATTTGCATGTTAACTGTTATTAATGGAAGCTGAAAGCTTGATGGTGTCCCAGAAAAATCCGTGTATATGGACAGATGTTTGAACAAGGGGCGTGCACTGATTAACAGTGAGAGGAGACATGTAAAAAGCTACCCACATCCTGCATGTCCTTCATCAAGTTGTGAGAGTGGTTTGAGGGGTGAAAGGGAGTGTGAGCCAAGTTGTGGCTTCTATACCTAACCAAAGAGGTTGTGTGAATTTGTCTGGTTATGTGTATCCAGTATCTCTATCTAAACAGTCATCTTTAGAACCTTTTTTCTTCTTATTTTCCTTCCAGGAAGCTATTTTGAATGTGGAAAAACTCAGGTGATAACTCAAAGCAAGGAAATGATCCTTTTAGAAAAATGCCGAAACTCATGTGCTTTTGATTTAAATGAAATGATTTGTCACATTCTTAGTGGTTTATGTTGAAATTGGACAGTCTGGGACATTGCAGATTATTGTTTGGGTTCATTCAGGCTCCTAATAAAAGAAAAGCAAATATTAAGCTCTTATGTAGGAGGCTACTTCATTTGGGAAAATGCTTAGCCATCAGTAGGCATTGTTACTTGCCTGAAAGGGTTTTCTATTTATTTGCTATTCTAGTCCTTTAACAGGAAATACTCCAAGGACAAATGCTTAGTATTTCTTCCTGCTCAAATAAGTAGTTGTGAGGTACAGCTGTTAGATTCATCTCACTGGAATTTAATAATCATGTGCTATTGCTGTGGCAGTGTATTGGGCTGTTGTCTGAATAGGAGTCAGTGTAAGTTCTTAGTTTTAATTGAAAGGCATTGATATTTCAGTCTACCTGGTGAGTGTCTGCCTAAAAGCCACAACAGACCATCTCCCTGAAAGCTTGAATTGACTTGTTAAACAAATACTAATAACATTCAGTCAACTCTTCTGCTGTTTCTTTCTCTGAGGAGAGTTTTGGTTTGAGACAGAGATGTGTTTGCTGCCAATCAGTAGGAACTTTAATAGACTATGTGCAGGAATAGAAAAACGTGGTTATTAGCCTAGATGAACCCAAACCCATAAACTCCTCCCAGTGTTCCAAAAACTGAGTCCCAGAGCAAATGCGTTTCTGGACTGCGACATGGAGATGATTGTATGACAGCCTCGTTTGATGAGCCAGCCTTGCAGACCAGACCATACTTTGCCTTTGCTGTGTTACTGAGTTTCAGCATTTTCTTCAATCTAGTTAGTCTAATGTAGCTGTAAAAAGTGAACTAAAGTTTCCTTTAGAGCTGTTTCTCCTAGTCCAAATATGGTCATTAAGCCAGATTGGACTTGTAACATAAATTATACATTGGTGCTTTTCCCTTGCCACACTGAGTGGCCTTGTGAGGATGTGAAGGACACGGTAATGATTGTTGTTAATGTAAGTGTGTAGATAATAATTGACTTCACTATTAAGCAGGTAGGAGATGACCAAGTGTGAAGCTTCTCCCAGCAAAGCATTCAAGTAGATGCTTCTCCTCAAACAAGTACCTGGATTCTGACTTGCCAGGATTTTTAGAAATTGGTTTTCAAATATCAGAATGTTTCCAAGGTAACCTCTTTAATCTCCACTGTGTTCAGATGCTTACTAATTTAATATACACATGACGTGTGTAATCTGATTTAAAATTAACAGATGCTCCTAAAAACAATCTAACACTGAATGTGATGGGTTTCTAGAATAACCTTTTCAAGGTCAGAACTTGCCTTGGCATTTCTTACCTTCCAGTTGAACAGAACTTAGATAATATTTCATTATTATTGATTTCTTTTGTTCCCTGCATCACTGGGTGTGTGATTGGTCATGGACTCTGCATCTTTTTTTTTGAGACTGAGGATTCGGTACCTTCAGTGTTAGAGATGCTCTCAGGACTTCCAAGCACGAAGGATTTTGATCCAATATTTGCAGTTTTGGAATAAATATCTCAGAACAGTGAAAAGAGAAAAGTCTTAGTTGAATAAAAAAATATTTTGTTTTCTAATAACTCCTCCTAAGAAGGATCTGAGGAAGGTGTGCATCCCTGGATTAAATGTCAAGAATGAAAAATAAGGGTATTAGGGAGGGGAGCAAGAGTTGGCGTGATTATGCAGCTGTGCTCTGTCCTCTCAGCTCACACTGTGTCTCTCTGTGGAACAAATGAGTGCGTGGGGGGTGCATAACATCAACAGAACAGAGCCTGGGAACTCCCAAAGCAACTGCCCTATGTCCTAGGGACCATCCAAGAAATCTATTTTCCTGCAGCCTTTGAAGGGCTGTCATAACAACTAATCAGCATCTGTAGCGCAGTGGTGTTAAGTGCCTTAGTCTTGTCTGCACTGCAGATGACTAAGAACATTGAGTCTGAATTCATCCTCTTTTGCTTAGTCTTTCTTTTGCTTTGGTTTTGTTAGTTTGGTAGTTGAAAGACAGCCCCTGAGGATTTAAGTACTAGGTAATTTAAAGGCTGTTTTCATTCTTGAGATGGTAAAGTGGAAGAATGGAGTGCACGCAGGAAGCAGGCAAACTTGCCAGTTCAGCGTGGACTGGCATTGTTTTAGATAAAAATGGGGGAACCTAAAACTAGACTTTGCCCTTAATACTACCCAAATAGCAGTTCCTGCCGGCAGAAAGGGCCCGCTCAGGGTCGAGCCTGGAGATGAACAAAGCTTCCAGTTCTTAGCCAAAGGAAATCTAGTTTTATGATGTGACTTGTTCTGTAGTTAAAGAATGCAAACAATAATACCCTTGGTTTTATTTCTCATGCACATATAAAACAAAATAGAGTAATTGCAGAAGCTAAGTTCAATTTTGAAGCTGTGGAACCTGCCCAGTACCATTTGGAATGGATCAACCTCTGCAAGTGGAGTTGGGAAAATGTTACATCTGTTTGCTTGCAGCTGGAACAAAAAAGTCTGCCACTACCCCCTTGAAGCTGCAGAGGCTCCAGTGGAATGTTGAGTCTTTTTTTGGGGTTTTTTTGGGTGAAAATGCCTTCAGTATGTGGCATGGCTCATGCTTTCTTGCAGGTCTGACATTAGAACTTTCAGTGTAAGATCAGTTCCACCAGGAAGGTTTAAACACCCTCAGTCTCCAGCTTTTATGTTTGTGCAATTATTGCTGCATTCATGGGTGTAGAAATAAGAAGGTAAAGCAAGTCCTAAATTTCCCTGATACTGAGGATCTCTTGGCACTTTTGTAAGCATCTGGTTTGACATTCTCATGTAGAACTGAGCTGAGTATTTCACATAACTATGACAACTACCATAGCTATGCTTTCCAAACAGTTTGAAAAAGATTGAGTACAGTTGTTCCATCCAAAGCAGTCTGATGGTGGTTTGGGTTTATGGCAAGGTGAATATGAGTCAACAGTATGCCCTGGAAGCTGAAAGGGCTGACTGTGTCCTGGATGCATCAAGCACAGCGTCGCCAGCTGATCAGGGAAGTTACTGTCCTTCTCTACACTGCAATGCTGTGGCTCCACCTGGAGTCCTGTGTGCAGTTTTGGGTGCCTCAATATTAGAAGAACATAAAATTATTAGAGAGCGTCACGAGGATGGTGACTGAAGTGCTGAAAGACATGGAGGGCAAGACATAGTGAGAGACAACTGAGATCACTTGTTTTGTGGAGCCTGGAGAAAAGAAGGGTGAGGGGTGATCTCACTGAAGTCTATAACTTGCTTGAGAGGCATAGTAGATGGGGAGGTGCTGATCTCTTTCTGGTGACCAGCAGTGAGATATAAAGGGATGGAATGAAGCTGCATCAGGGGAAGTTCATGTTGGACATTAGGAAAAGATTCTTCTTTGACAAGGTACCTGCAACAGCTTCCCAGGGAAGTGGTCATGACACCAAGCATGTCAGAGTTCAGGGAGCATCTGGAGGATGCTCTAAGCCTTAAGGTTTAGTGTTAGGTAGTCCTGTGAGGAACAGGGACTTGGACTGAATGATTCTTATGGGGCCCTTTCAAGTTGCGATATTCTGTGATTCTATGATAGTTGGGCTTATTAATTTCTCATATTAGTGCTCACACATGGGGAGAGATAATTAGTAGGTGTGACTGCTGAGAACGGAGAGAGAGCTAAGAGCTGAGCGAGGTGAGGTGTCTGGGGAGGTTTTGTAGACGTGATTTATTACCGCGGTCGGGCTGTGGGGAAGGTGCAGCAGCGCCGGAGCGCGGCGGGGAGGGAGGGGGCTGTCCGCGGTGCTGAGCGCCGGCCCCGCACCCTCCGTGTCGTGGGCTCTGAAACATAAGGGTGCCTTGCTTTGCCTTTTATCCTCCTTTTTTCCTCCCTTGGATATGGATGAAGGAATTATATTCAATTGAAATTGTATTGTTCTGGGACTGAAGTGCATTTGCAATTTGCTGCATAATGGCCAAAAAGAAATTTAAACAAGTAAATGAGTCAGGTTCCTGAAATGAAATGGCACACAAGGGATATTTGTATTTCCTCTATGGGAAAGGGTAATAGATCTAAGTGTAAAGTAATGCTTTGTGATGGGAAGCTATCTAATGCTAAACCCACATTAATTCTAAATAAAAATATGATGATTAATATATATGCTCTGAACAGCACGAGAAGTAATAAGAATTAGATGCTTGTGCTGAAATTTTTTACTGTTGCAAAACACACACTGATTAATTCAAGGTGGAAAAGTTGTTTCTTTTAAGAATCCTATATGAGAAATATTCCCTTCTTTCTTAGAGAACAGACAAAAAGTCTAACCAAAACCAGCTCCTAATGAAGTATATGAAAATCATTCTTTATACTATGAGTTATATGACTTTGTAATCTTGGAGTTGATGGAAGAGTTGTATAAACAAAATAGTATTTGTTCTGTTTAATGTTAAATGGGAGGGAAAGCTTGATAAAGGATTGGCATCCTTTTATACAAGAACTTTCTGCTGTTTCCTCATTACTTCAGAAAATAAAAATACCTGAATATAATCCTTGGTTTTACTTGTCTTTTGCAACAAGGGTATATGTTGAAATCACTGGTAACATGGCTTGCAAGCTCAGTGTCTTAGAATAGTTTTGCAGATGGGCTACTTTCACCCACAGCTGTTAGCATCACCAGGGAAGATAGTAGGGATGAATTTTGATGGATTTGGGCATGGCTAAAACAAAATGTGTTTTCTTTAGCAAATTGTTTTCTCCCTTAGGCTGCACTTTCTGGTTTCAGTATATGCTGTCTCTTACTTCAATTAATATTTTGCTGTTTTCTTGGCTATGGGAGAACAGGATGCCTCATATTCTTGTGTCCTTCTGATACAGCCCAGCTTGTATCTCCTAATGCTTCCAGCTCTTGTCTAGGCACTGAAAGGGATAGTGTTCTGAAAACTGATGCAATTTTAAAGGTCAGATCCTGTAAAACATCGTGATTCGTAGCCAGTAATGTGCCTTCTGGAACTGCTTATATAGTCTGAAGTTGCGCTGTAGACTTTCTCTTCATTTTGTCTGGGCTTCATCAAGTATTTGCCAGGTGCGTGACCAATAAACCCAGGAAAGATCTGAATTTTGCAAGCGGCCTTCTGTACCAGAGGCAGCAGGTATAGACAGTTGTTTCTCAGATGCTGTGGAGCCATGTGGTGGGAAAGATGTTGTCCTTCCCATTTTCTCAGTTGCTTGTTTGATCCAGCAGTATGGAAGACAGAGCTCTGGCTCTGTGTTGGAATAAGATTGTGTGATGCTCAGAAACGATAAGATCTTGTTCCATGTCTTAGATACTTCTAACTCCTTCTTCCTGTTCATCTGTGTACTAATCCGAGCAGAGCCTCAGAGGCTGTAGCCACAAGACTGGCATGCGGATTGTCTTGCACCCTGCAGCGTACAGCATATACCCAGCTAAGTGAGAGGTTACAGCCACTAAGCAGGTCACCCCACAATACCAGGAGCCACCTCCATCATATCAGTATGGCAGGTCACTGTTAAATGCCTGATTTTTTCCTTCTGAATCTACCTTGGATCCTTATAAGTGTAATACAGAATGGAAAAGAAAGAGGCTCACCCTCAGTTGCTGGTAACTGATAGTGTTTCAGTGGCCTTGGGACTGATAACAGCCCCGTGCCTGCTACAGAATCTGGCTTTGAGCAGATGTCACAAACTCGCTCTGGATGCCCCTTCAGCACACAGATAGTAATTGCCCTCCGTCTGCCCTCCACAGGCACAGCTGTCCACAGCAGGCTGCTTTTTTTTTGGTACCTGTAACAAAAATGCACTGTACTTGTACTGGAATATGCATATGGGGCTTTATTTGCTTTTACTTTTTCGTTATTAATTTCCAAACCTCCAGTGAAGGCTGGGTGTGAATTCCAACTGGGTGTGAATCCCTTGATTACAAAGGGGAATTAATTGATCAGATTTATTTTCTTTTTGTTGTCCTGTGGACTGAGAGATAATGATGTGCAATGTGGAGGATATTCCTGCTAGAGATAGTATTTCTGCAGATCCTGCAAAGCGTATCTGTGGAGTACCACCCGACATTCAGTGAGCAGGCTGCCTGCTCCAGCATCCCCCACACCATGCGCATACATGTGCATTTCGTGTTCTGTATTTTATGATGTGATCAAAACCAGCCTTTGGCTAATGTTTTAGTAACTCTTATTTCTCATTGTTCTTACTAGCAGCAGTAGCATTTGCAATATCAATCTGTGGCAGGAAGCAGGTTTCCTTTCTTAAAAAGGAAATCTGAAATAATTTAGAGGCCACAGAAAAGGACAGCTTGCAATTCACTTTGCTACAATCTTGCAAAGAAAACAGCCTACAAGACAGATGCTGATTTATTTAAAATCAAACAAACAAAGAAACAAGTTTTGTCTTTTTTCTCCTTCTCTTTTTTGCTTTGCAAACTTAAGGAATGTATTCAAGCATCTGGCTAATTCACACACCATTAATTCTCTAAAGATTACATATGCACACCCAATTAGACCTGCATAATTTATTTTTAAAATGAATGTACTCTTCATATTTATATTTTATAGCTGTGCCAAATTCTTAAAGGGCATAGAAGGGAGAATTTTATAAGAGAAATGTGCAGAGTCCTTTCCCTAGAAAAGCTGAAAGTATCAGTGGGGCTGTACCTACGCCTAGTTTTAAAACCATAGACACTTTTTTGGCTCTTAGTGAATGAGTGAATGGCTTTAAAAAACATGAATGAATGCTTGTTAGAAAGTCTGAGATACAGCCTGTCTTCATATGGGAGCTGGTGGAGTGGGCACCCATCCTGATGTGTGAGGTCCTATTGTATTGCAGCAATATGACTAATCTTCCCTTTGCGTCTGGTTTGTGAGCTGCAGCGAGTTCCTGCCAGCTGTGGTTTCTCGAGGGTTTAATAGTCTCAAAAAACTACAAGGCAACTGCTCTCCAAAGGCTGAGAGCCTGATGCTGATGTCATATATCTTCTCTTGCTCTTGTATGGCTCTCCACCAGTTTAGCTATGAGGCCAGCACTGCTCAGAAGAATAATTTGGATCGTGGCGAGAGGCGGATTATCACAGCCTTCTTCGGAGGATGTATTAGGGATGGGAAAAGCTAATCTGTACCCTGACCCTCCTTCATCTCTCTGGTGCCTGAGTGCTAAAGACACTAAAATCCTTAGAGGCAGTGACTTTCTCGACTTAGTCTCAGCAGCGAATTCCTGTGAAGTCTGCTAACCAGCAGTAGAGAGGGTGGTTAGTAGCTGCCTGCTTTATGTCAGACTTTACTGGAGTAAAGTTACCATGGAGATCGGTGGGAGTTTAACTGAGCAGGGAGCTCAGCGGTTTGCCCTTGTGCATGTAAATCTGTCTGACATGTCATGTGGATCAGATTTGGCTCTGCTGCTCACATTTGAGGTCCACTTGCTTTTTTTGCCCGATTCCCGTGTAGGAGAGCTGAACAACTGCCATGCAGTATTCATAGCACTGTGATATTAAAAAAAGGCAGAACTGGGATTGGTGCCTGCTTTTCCAGGGCCAATTTAAAAGTGAATCTGGGCACCGAAGGATGTTTAGTGCAGGTATCTAAGCCCTGTAAGATGGAAGGAACCTTCCCAGGCTGGAGCCTTTCTTGTGACAGCAGTAAGCATATTGGCTGTCTGAAAAAGAGAATTATTTAGAGGCAGAGACAAAAATCCTACAGTTAGGGAGATGCTGGAAGGAGGAATCTTCCCATTTTAGAACTTGTATGGCAGATTAAAATATGGGGGGGGAGTGCTGAATATAAATGTCTGCTTTACACTTGTTAAGGGTATGCAGGCTTCACGTGCTCAGAAACATTTCTGGGAAAACATCAATTAAAATGCTTGAGCCTGACAAAAGGATTCAAGGCTGTTGAGGTAAATGGTGACTCATATTGGCTGAGAAGCAGGAAGGAAAAACATTTAAAGGCAGTGCACACCCCAAGCTGTGCTCTGAAATGAGGCTTCCCAAGGGGTTGACCTGCAGGCACTGGGATTTTAGCCAACAATGTCTCCTGATCTACAGCCTTCAGAGGTGAAGAGCCAAAATATTTTTCAGTGACTCGGCAGCATGCCTGCTGGGTTTTTCAATGCATGTAGGTTTGCACGCTGTTATGGAGAGAAACTTGACATATTTCTAATTTTAGAGTTAGAGCAAACAACCAACTGTTGAAAATATTTGGAAGAAAGGGTTAAAAAGTTGGAAACTTTGAAGGAGGTGGGGAGAAAGAGGGAATAGGGTGAATGCAGAGATGGATCTTTGAACACCACTTGCTTCAGCAGGAGCTAAGGAGTCCTCCTGAATACACTGCCTGGACCGTGGCGTCAATTTGAGAGGGGAGCAAGATTTCTGCTGTGTTTATTCTAGGGAAAGAGGACTGGTCCTTTCAGCATAAGCTAAAGCTTGTGCATCTTGAAGACTGGTGTGAGCCTTTTGTGTTACTGGAAAAAGGCCTGATCACATGCATTAAAAGCATCTTCTCCTCCTCCTCCGCCTCCCCCAGTCTCCTGTACCACTCTTAACAATTTAATCCATAGCAGTTTGTCTTTATGGGCTGTAATTGATCTGTCTGTGATTTAGCTCATCAGATGCTCATTAAAGAGTTTGCAGCCTTTTTTATTCATGAAGAGAGTCAGGGATCTAAAACCATTTTGTCTTTGTCTTAACTGGATTCATTTAGTATTCTGGGATTCGGGAAGGCTAATAAACTTGTACGAGCTATTATTTAAAGGTGAGCTGCCAAGTGAACATGAAGAATGATCCAAACACTGGCAGTGTGCCAACGGCTCTTCAACATCAGGTGTCAGGTGTGAGCAGCAGAGGGAATTGTTGCTAAAATCCCAGATATTCCTCACTGCTCTGCAGTGGGCGTCCCACAACACCCTGCCTGTGTTGCCTACCACAACATCCAGCTTGCATGGCAGCTCCTGGAGCTGTGTCTGCAGTGAAGATGGCATTTTGTTCTGGTGATGTCAGTGGAATACACAGAAGTATTTTGTGCGTTGTGTGGAGTTTGGGCTTGACATCTGGTTTTCTTTATTAGGGGCTGCTATTGTTCCGAGCTGCCGCCTGTGCTCTGGCAGTGCCCATAACGATGAGTGCTTCTCACATCGCCGGCACACGCATGCTGAGAAAACGCCTGTCACCACCCTTTAGCAGGGATACGCTGGCAATCTGCAAAAGAGAACAATACCCCTGAGCTGCAGAAAGCAGTTTCCTTTCCCCACAATTTTAATGAACAGTTGAGACATTTCCAAGCTGTAGGAAGAGGAGATGGGATAGATGGCTCTCCATTCTGCTCCTTCCTGAGCCTGGCTCCGCATGTCACACACTTCCAGAAGGATGAATAGTTCCCTATAACTGTTGAATTTACTGTGCAGTCGTATGTGTAGTATCGTCAAATTGCTTGTGCCTTGGAGGTCTTGTAAGGGACTACAATCACGCATGGGCTCTTAAGTTGTCCGTGGTCTTTTAAGGCAGCAGTTCTGCCAGGGAACACATGCAGCTGGATCCTGGGTCTGTGCCAGATGTACTGACTTTGTTCAGGAGCTGTGGGAAGCTGTGGGGGCCCTCCAGACAAAGCCCTGCATGAGGGATCTGAATCCTGGCAGGACATGCTGCCATATACATGAACTGACTTCCCACTTACTGTATCTGGATCGGGAAATATTTGGGAATATAAACCTTTCCTAACTGCTTGGAGTCACAGTATTTATAAATACTCTAAGCTTGTGTTTATAACCGTACATTATCTTATGTAAATATTAATACCATGTTTTTCTTTCTTTGTAGTGTACAGAGGCCAAAAAGCATTGCTGGTACTTTGAAGGATTATATCCTACATATTATATGTAAGTAGTCATTGCTTTTCTTTTTCAAAAGAGAATTAGATTCTGTAGGCTCTTAGACTGTTATTCTTTCACTAATTATACTTTTTATATATCTTCTCTGAGATTTTTTCAAATTTCATCTCTTTCCGTTTCTCCTTATCAAAAAAGTGTACAGATTCATTTTGCCACAGACCCCAGATGGCCTTTCCAACTGAGAACAAAACTCAAGTACTTGAACAGCTCTTATTTCAGAACACTGAAAGGAAACATAAGTAGAGCAGTGTGAAGACAGTTCTCCCTTTGTTTTGAACAAGGACAGATAATCAGACAGAATACCAAGAATGCTTTGAAAGTAACTTTGTCCCTGTGCTAATACTGTTGTTTAATTTAGAGAGTCGAAGTGATTTGTTATCCATGGCATAACTGTCCTTTTGATGAGTGGCATCTATGTTCACATCAGGCTTGGGTATGAACCAAATGTCAATGACCTGTAGGTGTGTGATTGAGGATCTCTCTAATTGCAGTTTTCTGTTTCATATTGCCCACAGCAACGACAAAAAAGTGGAGGAGATATGTAGGTGGGAGGTACATTCCATGTGAATTTGGGGGCAGAAAGGAGATAAATGTAGTAAACTTTGTACCTGGGTTGTATAACTTTATAATTGCAAACAACTGTAAACATAAGTTTAAAAAAAATAAAAATAAAGTGGGGTGGAAGAGCATTAGGTTATCTGTTCCCTGAGCAAGCTGTTTCTTGCTGAAGGATTGGGAATTACTGTAATCCTTATGCTACCCAAGATCTTCTCTCCCCTTTTTTTTTTCACCTCCATTTCATCTGCCAGAAGCAGGAGAGAAATGCTAGAGACAAAAAGCAGCCAGGAAGCCAGTTGCGGAACAAAGCCCACAGAAAGAACAAAACACTATGATTTAATCATCTGTGATCCTGGATATTAACTGCTTAGGAAGTGTTTGTGCCTAGAACTCACTGTCTTTTTTTCAGGTGACTGAAATGTTGAGAATTACTCATAAGTGGTTGGCCAGAGCAGATGGAAGAATTTAAATAAGTTCATTTTCTTTTCATGCTAATAACAACAGGACTTTGGTTCCACCTACATTTTATTTTGCTTTGCTGCAATGTGGGAAAGAAGCTGGAATGTTATGAAATTATGAAAATCTCACTGTACCTCGACATTCAGGAGTGTGTTATTCATCGTCACCTTGGTGTTTTGCTTACGTTTCTGCCCACGTGCTTTCACAGATAATGCTTGTCTCCCTTGGCAATACAAAGGGGTGGCTACTTGGATATTGGGTATCGGTTCAGACCCTTTGTGTACATAAAGAGTCCTGCAAAAGCAGGGGGTACAAAAAAAAATCCTGTTGTATATTGACACTATCAGGTCAATCAGAAGACTGTCAGTAGTCATCGTGTGTGTTTGTGGTAGTTACTGCAGCATCGTATTATCCAAGTCATTGCATGAAAGTGTTGTGGCTGCCAGTCTCCTGAACAGTGCAAGTAAATGTAAAGAGGAAGGGGGAAGGGGCAGGATGTGTATGCTCAGCAATTGTCCCGTTGGTGATGAGTGTCATGTTAATGCTTATGTTGTTGTTGTGATTATGAGTTTAAGTGGGCAAGAAAAAACACTAAGGAAAGACGATGAGGATTTGGGGATGGTAAAGCTCAGAGGACAGATAATGTCAGACAAGTGAAGGAATATGGAAAGGAGTGGGGAGAGGGTATTTGAGTGCATAGGAGCCCAGCAGGGTTAAAGGGGGCATGCATTAAAGCAATAGGAAGGTCATGCATGTCTGCTGTGCCTGGGCTGTTCTACTTTGTTACTTCTGCAGTTTCACTCTTTGTTGTCTAGGGTCCCCAGCTGCTTCCTACCTGCAATGTCTTTTAAAACCTGTATGGTGGAGGAGAGGCACAACTCCAGTCTCAGTATCTTAGGGCGAAGTCCCATTGCTTTGGCACTTGTTTGACCCTTCACTGAGTTAATTCAATTTGCTAATCCCACAGAAAGTTGTTCATTTTAGCACATTCGAGTCAGTGTTGAATCAGCTTGGTATGGTTTTTGGCAAACACTGGTGAAATGGGAGGAAGGGAGTATTCTGCATATTGTGGGGGAGGAGGCATGAATAGCATCGTCTCCATCAGCATATGGTTACATGTTAAATCATCTAAAGGCATAATATATAACTTTGTCCTGAGAGTGCCTCCTCTGTACAAATCTAGATCTGGGATGTGCTGTAGTGAAATGGGTTTTACAATATCTGTCACAACAGTCCATATGAAGCAGATATATTTAGGTTTATATTTAAAGGAGTTGGCGATAGATTCCATTCGTTTCTATCACCGGTTTTCTGAAAGAATTTTTTTCTACCCAGTTAATATATGTGGTCTCTCCTTTGGTCTCGAGACTATCTTTGGAGACTTACGAAACCCAGCAATGCAATCCTTTTTAATGATTTCCTTGTGATTTCAGTCCCATGCTGGCACTGTGTTACATCTCTCATGGAGACAGTTGGTATTATAATGAAAAGGTTGGCATGTCAGCTCAAAAATGCCACATCCTGTGTCTATTCACAAATGTAGTGTGGCATGCTGGGACTGAGGTATCCCTGAACTGGCCCATCTACATGCCTTATCACTTCTGGGTAGGCACATCCTCCTCTCTTTAAATTACCCAGAGTAATAGAAATCTGGTGGACTGTCACATAAAGTGGTGGTTTGCTTTTATCAGAAGTTTAAAGGCAAGATAGCTGAGTTAATCTTTCCTGTAAAGGCTCTACTTTAGCCATCCAGAGACAGATAAGAATGTGTCTGCTAAGCCAGAGGAACAGTGTGCCAAAAGAAGTGTTCTGGAAATTCAGCTATATTTGGGTGGGTAAAACTTGCAATTAGATGACTGTTCTTCTTTTGGAGCTTTAGTTTTTTAGTTTTTTTTTTTTTGATCTGTCTTCCAGTATAATAATTTTAAAAAGAAAAATCTGTTAAGAGATATTGTTCAAAACTTTCTTAAAACTTGTCTGTTATGCTTCTATCTTAACAGCTAGGGAAAAGGGTGGAGATCTCTGTTCCAGAACTAATGACACATCTTTCTGTCCAAATATTTAATGGTATTAGTGTTTTTTAAAAATAATTTTTCCAATTGATATAATTATTCTATCCTTCATTTATCATCAGTAAGCTTCAGTTTAATTCCAGCATGTTTCTTCCAAATGTAACTCCATTTCTTAAGGCTAGACTGAGGAATCGATAATTTTCCAAATTTTTCTCTCTCTCCTGTGTGAATAAGATACAGCTTATTTCAGACCCGAAGTGAACGTGGAAAGCTTACCAAGAATTTGAGAGACATATGCTGGTCTTCTGTCATTAATACAGAGAACTTCAAGACTGCTCTTAACTTACTTCCCTAACGCAACCAACCGTTTCTCCATGTCCTTGTCACCCAAGTCACCAGATACTGTTATCACTTAGATACTTTTCTCCTACTTCAGCAAAATGTTTTCTTATATGACCTAGAAAAATAAGTAAGCAAATATAAAGCAGAGAAAGGAATTAGTCATTGGAGTCTAATCTTATCCTTTGGAAAAGCAGGGAGCCAAGTTGTTCCTGACTTAAAGAATTAGATCATACATCTACTTGTGTGGATGCACAGAAAGTGAGAATTAAAGCTCTCTCAAAAGACTCGACTCTGGTGCTCTACAAGGATCCTCATCCCACTCTCACTTAACTAAGCCAGGTCAGCCTTATCCTAGATGTGCTTGATGGTTGCCAGAAGAAACAGTCAAGGTACTTCTCTTCCATGGCAATAATGTGAATAGTGTCATAGAGAATGCATTAGATTGCAAAACCACCTTCCCGGTAGGCAGATGCCAGCAGCATTTAAGATACTCCAGTTGTTTTTCCACTTCTAAATTGGGCACAAATAGAAGAGGCAAAGCTGCCTTATGTTTTGCTGATGAGTAGCAGTTTGATTGGAATGATTGTGGATGTCCCCCTCACTTCAGGGTGAAGTATATTTCCTGGTATGACTGATCAATCCCATAGGTCTTTTCTGTTTATTTTTCCTTCTGTTGTTAGCTACCATCATACTGGGACATTTAATGAGGTGATAAATTCCAGATGCATGTTTCTAATCCTCTCCTTGCCAGGCTTCTTGGCATATTTATAAAACAGCAGGAATGTTTTTGAGTATAGGTGGTAGGCATGTGTCCACAGCAATAGATGTACCATGGCTGATGTCACTGGGTCAGGGAAGTAGTCACCCATAGGGAGGGGGACCCATTATCCCCTGCCCTATAAGCCTCACCATGGGGTTTCTGTTTGGGTTTTTTTTAACCCATTTAGCTGCCTGCCTGTCCAGACTGTAAGCTCTGCACTTGGTTACGAGAATATTGAGGGAGACAGTGTGGAAAGCTGTGCTGAAGTTGGGGTAAATGACATCTCCCGCTCTCTGGTTTGTCCACAGATAGCTTCCACTGCCATTGTAGTGGTAGAAGCTCTTGTTGCTCGACTTGGTGTGTCCCTTCCATCTACTAGCTGTAGGTGAGGTTTGGCTTTCCTAACATGACACCTACTTGTATATGTGAGGATTTCTAAATGCCTCCTTGGTAGCCTTTATCTTCTTCTACCTCCTAAAGACTGGCTTTTTGCATCTGAGTTCAGCCCTGGGTTCCTTGTCTTAAGCAGGTCGTGAGTTCTCAAAGGTGAGCTACTAGGTGAAAGACCTCCAGAAAGAAACATGGACATTTTCTCTGAAATGAAATGTTAACCATTGCTGTTAGTAATGATGTGAAGAACAGAATGAACAGAGAGGAATGCTATCTTGTAGTATCTTCTAATTCTTATCCAGAGCAGGACCTGAATTAATGTTGAAAGCATGTGCAGGTGGAAGTGCTGTATTTTTAGGCTAATATATTTCTGCCATAGAAACTAGTTTACTGCATACAGCAGACAAGTGCACATGTACACATTTGTGTTGATGAAATCCATTCAATTTTTCATTTAGAATTAGTCTAAGAACATTAATGGAAACCTAAAAAATTAATGTTTGCTAGTATTTGCCATGTTTAAAACATGTTCCTGCCCTGCATGGGAACTGTCAGTTATTTATCGTATTGTGGAGAAGAATGTGGAATATATTAAGTTCGTGGGTTTTCATGGGTTTTGAAGTAAATTTTTTGTGCATTTCCACATGCTTCTCTTACTTTGCAGATTAAGTTTTGTTATATTCATCACACAGTCATATTTGTCTGGGTTTTGAATGTAA
The DNA here is from genome assembly GCA_013389985.1 of Dryoscopus gambensis. Lineage (NCBI taxonomy): Eukaryota > Metazoa > Chordata > Aves > Passeriformes > Malaconotidae > Dryoscopus > Dryoscopus gambensis. The sequence continues at coordinate 114,444 of WEIT01004274.1, read as the reverse complement.
GTCCTTTTATTCTTAGTGGTCAGTCCATAATAATTCTGTGCATTATCAAGAACCTGCAAAATGTCCCAGATGAAAACATTAAAAAAGTTATTTTTTCTTGCTGTTACTCACATGGCTCAGAGGGCCCTTCTTCCATCAGCGTGTGTACAAGAGGCTGGGAAAGCACCCCAAACCAGACACTGGGTGTGTTGCATGATGGTAGCTATTGTCTGTGCTTCACATCCTGTTATGTTTACTGCTGTTAATTAAGTTGGCTTTCCTGATGGTACACTTAACTTTCCATTGCAATTACAGCTGCATGAAGTGTCAGCAGGTGTGTGCTTAGGGCAGTAATATAGCTGCTGATTTATCCTTCCATTTGATTTGAAGCCAGCAGGGAGGAGGAAGAGGGGAGGCAGTGTCACAGTTTTGCACGCTTCCAGGCGGCTTGAATAGCTGGCACTGTACAGAAACCGAGACCTGGATTCACTCCAGGGCCACCAGTTTTGCAGTGAGCAGCCACAGGAAGGGCCTGTTTGCATGCGTAGTGCAACGCAAGAACGTAAGTGCATGGTTTGTGCCATGAAGGAAAACAGCAGTAATTATCAGTCCGTCTGTATGAAAAGGTGACAGAAACCCACCACTGTTGCTCAGTCCTGTGCGGCCTTAAACAACAGCAATGCCAAATGCCACGACTAGCTTCAGCAGTCAGTGCCCTTGAGGTGGCCTACTCCTTGCTCCAAATAAGAGACTAGAGTCCCTTGATGCTGATGAAGCTGTTGAGGTTGTAGTCCTGACTGCTGTAATTACCCAGCAGCTAGGTGCCTTGCCACCAACTGGAATTTCCTTCAATGTATCATTTATTTAAAGCAATCTGGGGTGAATTAGGCTGCCAAATTAACAACCAGCTCAACTTGCTAGGCGTAGGTCCCGGAGAGGGGAGAGGGGTTTAATATCTCAACCTTTGCAGGCCATCAAACAGGTGATTGGCCTGATTTCAGATTTAAAGCTCTGAATGATTTTGGAGTTGGAGGCTGACCACGTATAGGCAGCTAATTGTGAGAAAGGTGAGGAAAGAGGAAAAGAAGGCATCCTCTGTCTTCTAGTGGGGTACTCTTCTGAGACCAGACCCTCCCCTGGCTGAGGTGGAGCAGAGACCCCAGTCCCATCCGTTTCTCGTTTCCAGAGGATGTGATAACCACAGTTGTGACTTACCATGAGTGAGCCTCAGTTTTTCCTGTGGAAGGTGTTTGATTTGAAATTCTCATCAGGTCATTAATTCTTCCATGTCCCAGGCAAGAACCTTAATGAGAGGCTGAGAATCAGTTTCTTCTGGCTTCCTGTCAGTGGGACAGGAAGGGTTGCACCTGATTTGAGCTTCAGTGGACAGCATCAACGTGCATCTGACACCAAAGTATTCTTGAAGTTCTAACCCTTTCCAGGTAGGGAGACCCTGAATTAAAGTTTTGAAAGACTTGATGGCACTTACCAGTCGGCCATTACTACCCAGTCCTTCTCTGCATTTGATCATGCAGTGGCTTGGTGCAGGAAAAAAGGTTTACTATGCATTAGTATCTTAAAAAGAGGCAGACAGCAAATTCCTGGATGCCCATCGCCCCCTGCCAGCAGACTGCTTATGATTTCCCAAAGCAGGGATGAGATGCAGTGGGACTGCCCGCCCACTGGGAGCAGCTTGAGGTATGAAGAACTAATCATCTGTTTAATTAGGGGCCTGATGATTAACTAGAAGTCCTTGTTCCTGTTGATATGAGAAATTTACAATTCCACCTCCAGAAAATTCAAACTTGTCATACACATTATCTGTGGCTTACTTTTGTCAGAGCCTTAAGCTATGTTGTTTCTCTGCTTTGTGAAAGAAAAGCCTGCAGCCTGTGTTGAAAAATGGCTTTTTAAGGCTCCATATACTGCCAGCAGGCAAAGCCCAAGCCACTGCAGTTCTTGCTAGGTTCTGCTGCAAGAGGAGCAGAGAAAATTTCTGGTTGGGTATGTGCTGGCCAGAAAGCCATGTAGTGGTATTTCACAGACAACAGAGTTCCTCTGTAGGGTGGCTTTCTTCTTGGGATCTGGGAAGAGAAGGCTGGAGTTCTGGCAAACCTTCGGGCAGCAGAAGATTGTGAGAAAGATTGGTTTGATAGGAGCAGCTGAGTAAATACTTCTCATCCCATCAGAAGTGGGGGAGGATTTGCTGTATTCTGCTGAGTTCTTGCACAGAGATGGTGTTTATAGACTCTTCACCTAAAGAATAATTGAGAAATAAGGCCTTTTTCAGCTGTTGCCTGCTCTTGTTTTTCCTGTCTGTGTGAAGGACAGGAGCCAAGTATCTTGTCTTGTAGGAGATTTTAGTTGTGTCAAAGCTGACAGGACTTTAATCTGAGCAAATATTGTTTCTGTCTCAGTTGTTTCCACTCTGTAGAAACAAGATTACCTGACAGCCCTTTTCCTTTTTTTTTGCCTTAATTTTACTTATGTAGTTAAGGGCTGTGTGACTCACCGAGTACCTGGATAAGTATCTCTCTAGTGCTCTCCTGGGTACCAGCAGCATTGTTTTTGCTCTCAAGTACAGATGTGTACTGTGGTCATCAGTTGAAGCAGTTGTATTTATTGTAATAAACTTATCTATTCGTACCTATCAGACCTATGTATTATTAGGCACTATTATTGCATATGCTGAGATATCACCTTTGCTATTTATAAGAAGATAAATGCTTTTGGGTGCTTTTGGGTGCTGAGAACCTGTAACTGCAGGTGACTGTGGTGGAGTTGTGTCTGCTGAAAATTAGGCCATGTACATGCCGAGGAGACACAGTCAACCCTAAGACCAAGGCTGGAATGCAGTTGTTGCCTATGACTCTGCTCCACCAGCCAAAGACCTTGCCTGTCTTACTGCTTCTCAAGCACTTGAGTGAATGTCAGTGGAAGGATGTGGCCTTTGTGTTGCAGCATCTTTCTGGAGAGAGATTAAACCACTTTGGGACTCAGAAATAGTTTAGGTGGGACTCAAAAATAGTTTAGGTGGGACTCCTGAGTGCAGAGTTGGACTCTGTGTTTCAATTTCCATGTTCTCTGGGCACCTGTAGCAAAACAGATTCCTTGGCATAACCCCTCTGTTGTGTGCTGGTCTTCCCCATGTCTTTCCTTAGACAGCAGTACAGGCAAGGGGTTTGCTTTGAAGACTGCTTTTTATGGAAAGATGGAAATGCAGTTACAGAATGCCTGAAATTAATAAAAGTTAAAGTAAACTTGGTAGAAAAAGAACTCTTTCTCAATTACATGGTACACCTTCAATTGATCTTCCCCATTCTTCATCCATCAGGTCTAAGTCTTGTGGCAGTGTACTTCAGTGACATCACTCCTCATTGACAGCACAGCCATGACTCAGAGCTTCATCAGAATTGTTTCTGCTAGTCACTTTGTGGTGATTGCCTGCTTTTTCTTTCTATTTCAAGGCTTATTTGTTTCTTCTCTGTTCAGCATCATTGTATCCTAGCAGCTGAGTTGCAAGCAGATTAGATTATTTTATTTTTAAAACTTTTTTTGCCCTAGAACAAGTAAATATATATGCACACTTCAGCTGTCTGCTGTCGTCTGTTCAATGGGGGTAGACCTGAACCTTCTGACTTTGAGGGCTCAGCACTGGATCTGCCTGGAGGTGACCCAGCCTCAGCAGTCCATCCCTTANCCCCCCCCCCCCCCCAAATTTTTCCTTTGTGTTCTTAGTTTTGGTTTTCTGATGTATTTTCATTTACACAGCCCCCTGAATCCCTTTAATTTTCTTGCCCCCCCACTCCAAAACTGCCAGTGCTTCTTGTGTTTCAATGAATCCCAGTTTGTATCACAGAATTTTCAAGTATGTGCAGCAATCATTTAACCTGTGACTGGTATACAACCTTTTTTTGGAATTCATGTCAGGCTTGTCTTCAGAACAGTGGTTAGAGATCATGCAGTTTACTGTATCTGGTTGTTGAGATAGGGTTGTGGTTTTATGTCACCTTCTCAGCCTCTGTCTCTGTGTCTGCAGTAGGGCTTTTGCCACTACATGTGGATTGACAATTTATGTTTTGTTTTACTCTTCCAAAATACATTATTAATCAAACATCTTAAAAGTTAAATCAGGTTTTGGCCTATATGATGCAAAACATCTAGAGAAAAAAACCTAAAAATACTGCAGCATGGATTTCAAAGATGTGGTGGTAGTGGAGAATGCAGTTCTTTGCTGCAGCAGCTCTACTAAGAAGGGACTTGTTCAACTCTGTAGATGCAGGAATAGTTGGAGAAGAGCTATTGGACCCCTTCACTGAGCAGGTATTATCCGCAGAACAGATGCAACTAAAGTGTTGGTTTGTAGGGTTTGGGTCATACCATATACCTTTATGTGTAACTCTGTTTTTGCTTGTCCATAAAGGACGGAAATTCAGTGCCATGATTTGTGTGAACCCAGAGAAAAACCTCGTCCCTGTGACCTGACATGCTGTGTAACTTTGATCTGTGACACAGCAGTTCCTTAGTGTGCCAGCAGTTCAAGGCATTGGACATGCAGATACAGTCCTTTCACTTCACTGAATTATGAATGAGAAGATGTACATTCTAAATCATAAATCACATTGCAGACAGTTTTCGAGAGAGATTGTGTTCTTGGTGAAGTTGCAGATTAGCAAAGCAACTAATTATGTCTTATTCTGTGTCATGGGTTAACTTTTGATTGATGAAATGAACATTGCCCTAGGGAAATGCAGTTCTTGGGATCATCACTGATCTGTGAAAGAGGGAAATTGACTTTAGAAAAGTCTTCTGGAGATGGGTTCGGTTCAGATCGATAGTAAGGCTCATTCTGCTTTAGCTGGCATTGGGCGCAACTGGTCCTTCCCTGTAAAGCATGGTGCAATTTAAAGAAAATGCATACCAATTCAACAAATATATGTGCATGTGCTTAATTATGTTTTTTTTTTAATGAACCATGGTCTTAATTCTGCTGTGATTTGCCATAAGGCAGTGAGAGATAATACATCGAAGACTGATTATACTTAAGCTTGTATGTTACTCCGTTAATAAGCTGATTTTGTTGTTGTCTTTTGCCAGCTAATAAATCTGGCTTTTGTAAGTAAGTTAATTGTCATGTAATTGGGATCGATACTGTCAGGAGCTGTGTTGTTTTTCCATAGCGCATTGAATCAAGAACAAGAGATCAGCAGAGCTGTTGCTGTAGCCTGATGGCACTATCAGCAAACGGAATGTTCGTTCTTCCAGTCCTTTTTGGTGCTGCTATCAAGTGGTGGGGAATACAAACAGCAGGTTGGCATCATTCTTGATTCCAGCCTTGATTCCAGGCTCCTACATATGGGTACATGTGTCCATTCTCACAGGCACACAGAATAAAGCACCTGTTTGGTTTTATCGGTAAAAAATGACAAAGTCACCAGTGTCAGATCTCAAAGGGATTTCCCTCTGAGGTGTGGTACTGGTTTACTTTCACAGATCCACCCAGCAAATGCAGCACTCAGCCTGGGGTGAGCTGGCTCAGAAAGCTTACTGACTGCCAGGAATTGGAGCCATGGTGAGAGACTCCTCCATCCTTTGCATCGTTTTCAACCATTTGAAAGTGCAGTCATCTGAAACTTCTCTTTGATAGCCTGTTTGTTTGTCAGTGAGTGGTCTCAGGAGCTTCATAAATATTCAGCAGTGTAGCCTTGCTGACTTCCAGCTGGTGCTTTAGCCTTCTTTAGCAGGAATAAAAGCTAAGCCATTGAGACTTTAAAAATGGTGCTGACTCGTAACCTACATAACATAAAGATAAAAAATAGATCGAGGTACTATATTCCTCTACAGATGCTCCTTTAATTTTGGTGGTTTGAATGACCATAATTATGTATTTTAAAATAGCCATTTCCCATCTCTTCTGGCTCTTGAGAAAACAGATGCAAAATAAGCAAGGCAAGGGTGGGCATGGGGGAGGTGTGTGTGCGGCCTCTGTGGCCTCTCTGTTTTAGCTTAGATTTTATTACAGGTGAAGCTCTTGGGGCTCTGGGAGATGGTGCCTACACTCCCCATCCTGTGTATGGCCAGATGTAGGTTGTCTGGACAGACAGAGCCAGTGTGTGGAGGCAGAGGTAAAGACTGCTCACGTTCCTAAAATTCTTCTTTTTATTTCTGTCCTAATGGACTCAAGAAGGGCTTCTAGATTTATAGGCTCTGTTTCTTCTCTGCTTTTCTGGCTCAACAAAATCCTTGCCATGCAGCATCAGCCAAGGGGGCAAGTGCTCATCACCATGGATGAAGTGCTCCAACCAAAGGCATGTTGAAGAGCAAAGGGGTACCATGAGCACTGGTGTAACAGAAGGCAGCAGCTTCCAGCCCATTTTGTAAGGAACCTGAGTCTGTCCTTGACTTTAACATATGTCTTGAAAGCTCCT
>WEIT01004274.1:65644-108019 GCA_013389985.1 Dryoscopus gambensis | reverse complement strand
GACCCGCTGTGGGAGCATGGAGGAATACTCAGTTTCTTGGTTCCAGTGGGATTGAAGTTAATGCTGACTTGCTGAGTCTTGTTAGTAGTTATGTGAGGTCTGGTAGCTTTGAGTATGAGCAGTTGTCAGGGTCTTGGGATACTTTAAAGAAGAAAAATTGCAGATGGGTCACTTTCAGGTTGAGTGACAGCAAAGTGGGTGTTTTCTGTTTTGCCATGAGCAACTTCCTTGGCCTGAGTCTCAAACTGAGTGCCTGAGTCTGTTAATGAACCTTGCCATGATGATCATGTCAGATCCTCCGGCTTGCCTGCATAAATCCTACTTAGTTTTCATCAGAAGAGCATGTAACTGTTTTCACTTGCAAAACAACTGATTATGTATCCAGAGAGCATCCTCCTCTGGCCCCAGTTAGAGGCTGAAGCCTATGTGACAATGTATTTTCTGAGTGAAGCCTTGTTAATTGAGCATGTAAATGTGTAATTGTCTGTACAGTTATTCAATTGACACATTTTTAGTTTGCATACAAATAGGGGAGCACAGTCATGCAGTTGAGAAAACTGTCCAAGATCAGATGCTTAAATAAATAGGTGCATTCTGCACACGGATGTGAACACTCTTAAAAAGATCAATCCAGCTGTGGTCACCTCCTCCTCCTTTTTGAATGTGGATATGTTAATCTGCTTATTTTCATCCAAGTCTGTAACATACCATGGATTCTCTGGTACCTTGGTCCTTTTCCCTACTAAATATGTTTCATTGGTGTGGAAAATGAGACTTACCATAGGAATTGTTCAGAGGTTGCCCTTAATGCATGTGCTTGCTTTTAGTGAAGTGGTGCCTTGTGCTTACAATGATTGGTGCTGTAATACCTTTAAAAATGTTCTGTGCATACAAAATATTAATTTGAAGTGTGGAGGTTTTTTAGAGGAAAGGCTACTTTAACCATGGGAGTTATTGGCAGTCCAGTGCAACTTCTGAGAAGCAAAAAAAGGCATAAAATTTGCAAATAATGGTACAATTGGAGTTTTCTCTGCACTCAGTGGTTTCTCTGCTTGGAAGCTGCTGATCTTCAAATAAAGGGTGATCTGGCAGTTTTGTTCTGGAAATTCTTGTCTGTTCCAGTGAATAAAACTCCAAACATCTGTTGGAGGTCTGCAGTGTTCATTTATTGTAGAAAAAACCACAGTAATACTGCTTTTCTTTATAACTTGTCCTTTTTTATATAGAATTGAGCACCACATTCAGTCTTTTTGAGGTGGTTGGAGATAAAAGTATGTAGGAAGGTAGTTTCAATAACATGCAAAAAGTTCCTGAATAGGGATAGAGCTGTACCATGTATATGATTGACAGCTTTATCCAGCGAAGGATAGTCTGTTCTTAAAGTAATGCTTTGGTTGGGGGTGTGAATGGTGTCAGGGTTGGGGATGTAATTTTAATCTGAGTGACAACCACTCCTCTAACACCCCTGTCTCTTCATTTCTCCGCAGATGTCGCTCCTATGAGGATTGCTGTGGCTCAAGATGCTGTGTAAGAGCTCTCTCTATCCAGCGGCTATGGTATTTTTGGTAGGTCCAGGGCATTTGGGAATTTTGTGTTTATCCTTGTCCTGTTTGTTGGACTTAAATCAGGGTATTGCCAGCCCTGGTATTTTAAAGTACAGTAGGTGCAAGTATGCAGTAAGGTCTATGTGTACATCGAAATGAAAGGACTTTGTTTTTTTCTTAAAAAATTCTCCTGATGTAGTAAGAAAACATTGAAAAAGGAGGTTGATCGCGTCAGGTTGACCTTTCCTGCTTCTGCATCCTGCTGCTTTGTACAGGCAGAGGTTCCACTTTCATCCAAAGTTGCTGAATTCTTTGTGCCTGTCCCAGCTACTACCAAGCAGCAGCATTCTTCCTTTTTTTGTTGGGCACTCAGTTTTAGAAGTGGATCGTATAAGGAGGATTGTGCTTTTAGGCAGGGTTTAATATATTCTTGCCAGCTTGAATTGAGGCTTCAATTAAAAAGGAAGAGAAGTACATTTATGGCTATGAGGATTTCACTGGAGATGATAGCAAAGGAGAAGTAGGCAGAAAGATTGAGCTTGTGAAACCAGCAGCTCAGTAATCTGGATAAAGCTTAAACTAATCACTGTTATATGCATAATGAAAAAATAAGGTAAATTCCTTTTGGAGTGGAATTTAAGAAATCACCTGAATAAAATGTTCTCATTACAGTTCAGAGAAAGCAAATGCTTTACTAGAAAACCCAATTTCAGGCATTTTTATGTGGCATTTGAATACTGATTAAAAAAAAGCCTTCAAAATTGAAACAAATAAACAGCGAAAACCAGAAACCTGATATATACTATAATACAGAGATTTCCCAAAGCTGACTGTGGGATATCAGTGTAGAAGCCTTACTGATATAAGTGAAGAGCTCTCTATCTCAATCCCTGGGGTGACGTCGTAAATCTGTGTTTTTCTGTTCAGAAAAAATCCTTTGCAGGAACACTGCCAAAGGGGAATGTATTAATATTGGCTCAGGGAAAAAGAAGCTCCTTCTGCTCCCATTTCTAATGTAGAAACAAGAACAGGATTTGAGCCTTTGCATGAAATAACTCTTGCTGCCATGCTGTGCCACACTCTTCCTCTCAGGAATTCTCCAGAGGAGATAAGCATGGTGTGTAGGCTTGCCTCGGGCCAACTTCCTTCCCTTCCAAAAAAGCACAGTTGTCATAGTCTTACAGTAAAAGGCCATGAAACGCGATGGCAGTTATGGGCAGAAGAACCATTCGTATTTACAAGAGCTTGCATGAGTCACTGGAGTGTCTGATAACTGATCAAGGAAACACTGTGAAAGCTGCTGTCAGAAAAACAAAATCTGATGTGCCCTTGCTGCATGTTCCTGTTCCCACAGTGCCAGGGCAAGGGAATGATGAGGACAGTTTAGTTAGGTTGGAAAAGGAGCTGAGAGGAGGAGAACTGTAGCTAAATTATGGGATTTTTTTTGAGAATGTAATGTCTCATATAGGAAGCACAAAGCAAAGTTTGTCACCATCAGTACTGAATGCTTCAGTCTTCTGGCTTGAGCTTAAGTGCCAGCTACCATATTTCCCATGGGAGACAAAATTAAAATGTTGAGTTAATTTAAGAACATCTGATACTCTTCTTTTAATGGCAGATGCAGAAGAGTATTTCTCTCTGTACTCCACAAACCTTGTGAGCAGCCTAGAAGCTCTAAGCCTGGGGCCTGCATCCACAATGTGCAGTTTGAAACTGTACTGACCTGGAATTTCAGTTTAGCATCCCAGTGGCCAAGGTCAGGTGTGAACCTGAACTTTTGAAAAGTGTTTTACTTTCGGGTTACATGCCAGAAAACATGACAGTACTAATCACTGAAGATGTCGATAATATATCCATAAATGCCCCATGAGTGCTCTCCCAAATGACAGATCTGCTCTCAAGAGGCAACCTATTTAAGAAACCCTGTTAAAACTTGTAGTCTCATGTATTCTCAGTGAAAAGTCTGGATTTAAATGCTGCCTGAATGTGCAGGTTTTGATTTCCCTCTTCTTCTTGCCCAGGTTCCTTTTGATGATGGGAGTTTTGTTCTGTTGTGGAGCTGGTTTCTTTATCCGAAGGCGGATGTACCCTCCTCCTTTAGTAGAAGAACCTACTTTTAATGTGTCTTACACCAGACAACCAGTCAACACTGCATCAGGTCAGAGACTGCTCATACCAGTTTCACTGGTTTCTTTCTTTGGCCAAGGCACTTAAAAAGGGTGGGTTTTGAGCTTTTGTTTCGTTGGTTTTTGGAAACTGTGCAATTTGTACAAGGGATTGCACCGCACTAAAACAGGCAGCCACCTCCTGCAGTGAGTGATGTCTTCAGCCTTTCCAACAGCATAATTCAGCTGCAGTGTACAGAAGTGGTTTTGGAACACGGGATGACAGGACTTTCAGTTCTGTTTTGGTTCCTAATGCCTTTACAGCTGCATGTCTGTGCATTGGAATGAGGCTAGCAAGCTCTCCCTTTGCAGTGTAGACAAAATGTTAGGTGTCCAAATTCAACAGTCACATGAAGAAAGAGTTTTAAATACAATTGATAACATCTGGCAGAGGTGAAGGAAAGCCTAGCATTTTCTTCCACAATCTGGCCATCTTGCAAATATATTATTTTTGATTGGCCTTCAATGCTCTGTGCTGCGGTCTTTCTGTGGCAAAGTGGTCTTTTCCCCCTCGTTAGTCTGATTGCTGTCTCTCTGGTAAGTAATAACTGTGAGCATCAGGAGGACCTACCTAGTGAGGATTCCTCTGGCAAAACTGCTTTCTATGTTTCTAATTTCTTCCCCTCTGTTAGATACTTCCAGTTGGGATCTCCCCTAGGTCTAAATGGTTAAAAAGATGTTATAGACACAAACTGACACTTTACTCACCCTCCTTGTTTAAATCCTAAGGTATTTTTTAGTGCTTCCATTCTGCATCTGTTTTTCTCCTTGACTGAACAGAGAGTATTTTTCATCTGGGGGGGAGCCAATCCAACCATACTAATATTTTTAAGCCTAAAAAATAGCCTTGAGTTTATATGAACAGGGAGTGTCTTTGGCTGGATTGGTAAACACCAGATTTAAATTTAGAGCACAGTTTTACTCTTTCATGGTGCTTCATGGAACATAAATTGTGGGCAATTATAAAACAAGCAGAAGTACTTTGATGACCTGCTTAAGACACCTGCTTCCAGACTGTTACTACTGTTACTTAAAAGCTTTGGGCTTTGAGCTAACCCCACCATTTATTTTATTTTTTATTTTTAGTTTTTCTACTATTCTAGGGATATTCAACTACAAAAGCAGTGAGAATTAGTAGTCAAGCAAGTTCCCATTTTCCACTAGGTGCTTTTCCAGATTTGGTCCCAGTAGCCAGTACACCATTGAGGCGGAGCCCTCCAAACGTGTCTCATTGCCTGTCTCCCTCCTTCCCTGTAGATAGCTGCAGCATCTTCTGCCACCCCAGCAGCATCTGCTGGGAGTGCTTTTCTGGGGGCCTGACTGGGAGAATGGAAGGGGAAGATCCCTTAGAAGCTGTATCATTACAGGAAACACAGACTGGCGCCAAAAGAAGAAAACCTGTTGCTCAGCCATGACTTTTTTCCTAGTCCATCTATATTTAAAAAGACAGAGAGAAAGAGAAGAAAACTAACTTACATCTTGAGATAGTCTGTGACTTCAGTTGCATTAAGTCACCTTCCACCACCCACTGTGATATCTGAGGAGAGTTACATGCCAGCTTTGTTCTTACGGCAGCAATCTCTGTTACTCCTTATGTGTCATAGCCAAGGAATTTTGTGTTTGGCTATACATTTCCTCTCCTTGTCCCTGCAGGCTCCGACGTCATTTCCTAAACTTAATCTGTGCAAAGCAATCTTGTTCCATTGTGTTAGCCAGCAGTTACTGGCTACAACTTGGCTCTTTGCTTCAGGCAGGTTCACCTCTAAGCCGTATGACGGCTAGGAGGGAAATTATCCATCTGAGCTGCGCTCTGCCTTATCAGCAGATCTAGGACACCACAAAATAATCTGTGAAGTCCTTTTGTAAGACCTGACACCTGAGTCAGAGCCACAGTAGCGACTGCTTTGTCCATCTGGGATCCCACACCTCTCCTCTCTGCAGATGGAGAAGCTTTTCTGTCAGGGCAACTGAACAGAGCGAGCTCTTTTCCCTTTCAAAGGGTAGTTGCTTGGGGCAGTGGTGCCCTTTGTTTTACTAAGATTTCTATTGGATGCAAACCTGAAACTTTTTGGTGGTATCTGAAGAAGTGAATGCAGTCCTGCCAGCCTGGGTTTTTCCTGGAAGGGAGAAAGATAGTCCTTGTCTTTGCTCTCATGAACACTTTGAAAAACCTTTTCCAAGCGTGCAGAGCACAGGCCCTGAGAGAGCACAACCTGATGCCTCTGCTGTTGCTGATACCTTTTCTTTCCTTTTCTTTCTTTCAGGGTCACAACAACCTGGAGTGCCGTATTACACAGATCCAGGTGGACCTGTGATGAATCCCATGGCTATGGCTTTCCACGTCCAGCCCAATTCCCCACAAGGAAACCCGGTTTACCCACCCCCACCTTCCTATTGCAACACACCACCTCCGCCCTATGAGCAGGTGGTGAAATCCTCCACGTGAGGACTCTGGCTCTCTGACCTGACTGTGTGAGAAGAAGGTGCAATTGCAAAATGACCAAGATGGAGGGCACCTGCCCTTTTGAACACTTGCTAGTTCTCCAAGTCCTCTCTCCTTCCCTTCCCTGCACCTTTCCTCATTAAAGTTACTTGCAAAGGGGTGATTTTTAAATTTTTTTTCTTTTTTCCTTTTTTTTTTTTTAGTAGAAGTGGATTTTTTCTTTGTCTTCAAAATGAGAGAAGTTGTCTTTGTAATGCTTTTAATGGAAAATTATATTTAAAACCTGTATGTCTTTCTCTTTATTTATTGTTTGTTTCAATCAAGGTTTTAATTGTGGCAGGTTACTGATAGCAGTTCTTGCAACCCCAGAGTGATGTGCAGCCTCCTAAGACCCCACACAGAAATGGCCTCATCTAAGGGAAATGACAGAGAAAAGAGGATAAAGGTAGAAGCAGCAGGGCAACGATTTTATCAGAAATTGTGACTACCATCTCTCACTTTTATCATTTTCTTTTACAATTTAGTTCTGATGTTGATAAAAGTCATTGTGACTAGAGTAGCAGTGTTGGTTGAGTCATGGCAGGGGCTCTGCCAAGTGCCCTAGAAAAGAGGGAGTTGTTACTGTAAATGATGCATCCAAAAAGTTAAGGACTGGGACTCGAGTGTTTCTTGTCCATCATCTGCACTCTGCCTGTGGGCTGGCATCTTGGCTCCCCTTGTTTTGCCAGTGCTGACATTGTATGAAACAGACAATGACTTGGATGTTGGCAGCGAGAGGGAGGTGTTAAAACCCTCAGGGATACTTGAGCCTCTTGACAGAACAGTTAGAAACACTGAAATACATAGGTTTTCTTCCCTAAATTGGAAAATATTTACAGTCAGAAAGGATGGGAGCATAGGTACAAGTTTACTCAGTTTGATGTTGATGGGAGTTTAGTCCCTGAGAAAAAGTATCTTTCATAATAGTCTTACTGCTGCCACAAAGAGTACCAAGTAAAGCTGTCATCTTCAAGTGACAGATCTGTAAATCTGCTCTCCTCTCTAGGTCAGAACTTTTTGGGACAGGTTCTTAATAGCATTCTTTGACCTGATGCACAGCTGGTTTGGCTTTCAATATCTCTTAGCTCTTCATGCATTTTGATGTGAGTGCTCATGGCCAACCCTCTGAGTGATCACAAATGAACACCTTTAAACAAACACAGAGCCCTTTTGCCTGGCAGGGCTCTCACACCCATCCATGTCTAGCAAGAATGTGAAGCTGCTCTGAAACATGACTTTGTACTAATGGGACCTTCTCCCTTTGTGCATATTCAGAGTCATGTCACCGTGCAGTGACAAAAAGAAGATGCCATTGTCTCCTGCTGCTGAAAGGCCTGCGGAAACAGCATAGCTGAGGGTTAGGAGTCCAATGTGGTCTTTTGGGTACCAGGTGAATGCTCCTGTGTCATGCCAGCCAGTGCACAGAGGTCACTGAGGTGGTTTGGAGTAGTTTGGAAACCTGTGTTGCACAGGGAATCAAAGCTTTATTGTGGTGTTGTTCTGTGCCAGTGGCAGTGGAGAACTTGTTTCTAGGTGTCAAGCTGGATTTGCAGAACATCCCTTTTGCTGTGACTATGAGTGTCTAACAGAAAAAAGACTAAGGGCCACTGTTTCTGCTGGTGGAGTTAGTAGCCATCTGGAGCAGAGCTAGCGCTGGAGGAGTTCATTCCTGCATACCTGACTTGGGTGAAACTGTAACCAAGGCTTTCCCTTACTATGCATCATAATAAGGGACAAAGCAAAGTACTTCTGTGTGTGCAGTCTGGGCTTGGGAGACACACTTCAGATAAGAAAAAAGTACATTTTATATATAAATAGTAGGTCCATCTGCGCATCACAACTGTATATATTTTCTAAATTAGCGTGCGCTTGAAATGTAAAAGCTGTGTGTGTCACTCAGTATGGTTGTGTTTACGGGACATAATTTTTTAAAAGCAAATCCAACCTTTTTCTGTGAATAGAAATGGCAACAGACCTCATGTTAGTAGATGGATATTGTTAAGTCCTTTTATATTATGAAATTTATCTGTGACAGCTGGCATTGTCCATTGTCCTGGACACATTGAATAGAAGCCTTTGTTCAGTGAAATTCAACTTCAGGTGAAGTTTTCATGAAGTCTGGCTCATTTATTTCCTAGTCTTGATGGATGACACTACCTCATACAACACAGGGAATTCTCTGCTGGCAAACTTGCTTAGTCTTTTCTTGAAAACACAACACCTGAGTGAGCATCCCTAAGCATTACTTGAAAATTGTTTACTTGCCTTTCCTCTAGTTGCCTCGCCAGTTCCAACAGGATTTTGCTTGGCAGTGGTGATGCCCTAGGAGCTGCCAGCTGCTGCAGCTCTGCTAAAGTGAACTTCCCCATCGGGTTTTGGTGCTTTATCTGCTGGGATACTCTGGGTGCAGCTACTGCGTCCTCTCTCAAACACAAGAGAGATTTTGGTGCCTCGCTGGTGAGGCAGGGTGGAGTCTTGACTGCAAAGTAAGGTTGGTGGTGGTAGCTGGGAGCCCTGGGGATATGTGGGGCACCTTCCTGCCCCTTCCAGAGGCACTGGACCAGTGTGCAGCTGACTCCCTGCCGGCCTTCGAGATCTCCCCATCTACCTCAGGAAGGTGATTTTGTGTTTTGGGCCCATCTATCTCCTGGTTCTTGCAGTGAGATTTGATCCAGGGAGGTTAAACACCACGACAGGGCTTGGCCAGAATAGAGATGCTTTAGGGGAGACACTGAACCTGGGTAGGGAACCAGGAACGTGTACAGTGTAACCCCCTGAGGTCCTTTCTTCAGTTATGCACCCCCAAACCTTGGCTGGTGTACTTCTGAGGAGGCAGGGACCAGGCAGGGAAGGACACCTTTGAGGTCTCTGCTGCTGTGACCTGGCAGCAGGGAGAATGAGAAGGGAGTCAGTGCCCTTCTGCTGAAATCTCCAACTATGCTGCTTTATGAGAAGAGACACTCCAAGGGACTCTTGGTACACCTTGCCTGTAGCTCTGATGGAGCCTGTGTTTCATCACTTTGGGAAGTGATAATGTAGTGACAACTTTTTATGGTTTGTGGGTGTTATTTTTTTTTTCTTTAGCGCTTCTGTGACAGCTTACACTGCTGTGATGACAAACAGCTGGGACTGTATTTTCCAAAAAGGAATTCGGACCATGTGAAGAAGCAAAGGAGGTATTTTTTCTTCCCTGCTTTAAAAATGCTCAGCTTCAAAACCTCAGAAAGGTTAGCTTTATATACATATATCCAGAATGACACTTTTTGGCACACTGGTCAGCCAAGAAGCCATAACACTTTTGCAGATAGTGAAGCCTATTTTCTTTCATTTTCCTTTTTTTGATCTAACACTGCTAATTGAGTAGGTGAGCCAGGATGCATTTTTAGACCCTGTGGCTGTGGGAGCCCTCCCCTTTGATGCCCTGTCACCAGGAGCTGAGCTGCCTTACAGTTTGTACTATTTGACAGGGAAATGACTACAGAGACACCATGCAGGGGGAGATCCAGCATATGACAGCTTTTACAAAGGAACTGCTAGATAATAAGGCAATTAAAGATGAGAGGTGCAACTGGCAGCCACTGTTCCAAGCTGCCATGTGCTGCAAGGTGAAGGGGACAACAGAGGAAGCAGAGGGAACAGTGACAGGTTAAGCAGCCCTGCCTTCCTGCACAAATCTGTTATTTTAGCTTTAGGCAGTGAGAGCAGGCACAAGGATGGATGTATCTCTACGTGTCCCACTCTGTTTCTCTCCTGCCTAACCCTATCTTACCTAATAGCTACAAGCTGGATTTATCACAGTCCCCTTGCAGATGTCAAGGAGAAGCAGTGGTTTAAAGTCAGGTCCCTGTGCACAAATCACACTGGCCCTGACTGTGAATTGACATGAAACCAATGGGAACAAATGGGGAAAAAAAAGAACACTTCCACCAGGAAAGGCTGCTGCATCAAACACCGTTCTGGGCAGGGCTCAGCTCGGTGCTGCCTGGCTATGAGGTGATACACAGCACCCATACTCCTTCCCATGTGTCTCTCATACGCTATTTACACGTTACAGAGATCTGCTGTGCTAGAAAAGCCCCAATGCACTTATGCACCTACACGTGAATTTGTACAGATTATCTACAGACCAGAACTGATCCTCTTAATCCAAAAAAGCAGCAGTTTCTCTCAGTGGCCAAGATGGCCATGAGTGGCACAAAGGGCTTTGTGAAACAGAAATACTGCCCCTTGGATGCAGCATACTTGATGTTCCCTTCTGTTAAAGCCTAGCTAGAACATTTCAAACTTCCTCAAAGCTGGGAAACAGCTGTTAGTCAGCTGGACAGAGAGACTTCACATATGTGTTTTAAAAACCAGCTCATCCCTAGTCAGGCTTTAGCTGCAAACTCTTCAACAGGACCTGTGTGGCCACAAAGGAAAGCAGCGCTTTGCACTAAGCAACATACACTAAAAATCACCTGGGAGCAGCAGCAGGAAAAGCACCTGCAGTGCTAGGAAAATGTGAAGGTTACAAAAAAGCAATCTGCCCTCTTTTTAGCATGTGTTTCATTCTGCAGGACTACGAGACGGGGAAGCAGCTCAGCAGTCAGATCAGTGGGACAGCTATCACCACAGTGCTGGAGGGAAGGAAGGAGAACCACAATGAAGAAAAAAACCATACTCACACAAATTACCACCACATAGCTTGATCTTTACTAATAAAGCCAAAGAACAAAACATCAGCATTTTTTTCCTCTTTTTCTGCCCAAAGAGCGTTTCCATTTTTAACACTACTGCTTTTTGCAACAGATGGACTATACACATGGACAAAGCAAACCAAGACATTTTCTACATCTGTAGTTTGATGTCGTTTCTGAAGACAATGCCTCGGTGAAATGTACTTTTTCACCTTCACACCGTATCTTTCCTTAATGGGCCACCTGGATATCACAACGCTGTGACGAACAGAAAGGAGGAGCCACAGGGAAAGTCACGTCAGGAAGACGAGGCAGATGCACTGTCAGACACTTGCCAGCTTGATACTTTTCCAGTCTTCCTCAGTTCCGAGAGGATTCTGAAGAGAAAGATGGTGCCAGGCCTGCCAGGCCCCACCATGGCAGAAAGCTGGCTATGGTACGGAACGAGCAGGTCACTGACTTGCTCATTATCTTGACAGGTACACTCCAGCATCTTGGGGATCTGCTCAGCATTAACCTGTTCTGAGTGTGTATATACCTATGTATTTTTAAAACTAGAAAACCAGCAGGCTTAAATTCCCTTTAGGCTCTGGCCAGCCAAAATCACCTCCCGCAGGAGCCATTCCAAGCGTGGTAGCCAAGGCCAATATGCATATAATCACTGAATGAAAAAACCTGCCAGCTGACCCCCTAGTTCCACAGTCCGTACAACGCAGGCATGGGATTTGCCAGGAAGGCCAATGGCTTCTGTCTGTTTGCAGGCAGTTTCTGTAAACGTGGGAGCCCTTTTCCCTGTTAACACACCCAACATGCTCTGCAGCCACAGTGGAGGGGAAGGAACAAAAAGGTGGGGGGTGATGTGAAACAGGATCAGAGCTGGGGTCTACCTCCTTTATTAGTATTTCTCTGAGACCTCACCCTGGGCAAGTTTCCTTCCTGGCTTACATATGGGGAGGATCAGGGATCCACAGGCTGAAGAAACACAGTTAGCCCTTGGCATTCTTGGCATGGAGGAATCTCTCACTGAGATGGTCTTTCCTGGTACACTGTGCATTGCCTCCGTGACGAGCTCTTCCTGTTCCTTACTGATCCCTCACATTAATAATTCCCTCTGTTCCTCACTTTCTGCTGCTCTGCTCCTGTTTGCTTCAGCCCAGCTGCTGGCAACATAGCATTCTCCGCTCCCACTGCCTTTCAGCATTTTCCCCCATCCCTGGCTTAGAGATGCAGCTGGGTTTCTTGCTCCCACCTCACCTTCTGCCCTTTGCCAGAAGGGTGGAAAAGTCTCTTCTGCTGCTCCCATGTTTTAATCCTACCTGACAAACCAGCAGAAGAGCTGCTACACTGTGACATTAAGCTGCTCCTGCACTGACACTGCTGCTGTTGTCTAGCAGAACTGAATCGAGAAATTATAAACATCCCAACAGATTTGGCAACAGACACTGTAACGCACTCAAGGAAGTCACCTGCACGGTGACAAATCAAGAACGATTTATGCAGGACCAACAATTCATCTCCAAGCGTGACTGCAGACACTGGAGCTCAGCAGATGGCCCACAGGTCACAGATATCCTGACACATGCCCAAAAGGTCAAACTCTGCCATCTGTCACACTCGCACCTGACAGTAGATACCAATCAAAATCAGCACCTGGAATGACAGAGCACAGGGAGACCTGGGAGAAGGATGACCACAGAATCTGAGCGACTGCGAGTACACTACACTTAGGTACTACCTGGACACACAAACCTGCTCCAAGAGTACTCAGAGTATGTCCCACTTCTCCCAAACCAATGGCCTGATAGTCAGAAGCACCTGGAGGCAGGTCTAGTATTTCACAACCCCACCACACTACAGGGGACAGCAAAGCACTAGCAGCAGTTAAGACTACGGGAAAAGAGATTTTTCTGTGTGGATTTTAAGGTGAAATACACTTCAATTACAGCCGCTAGCAATGGCTTTGTATAGCTCAATATTCCTCTGCAGCCTGCACAAGCAGCTGGTATTTATCACTCCTGTACTGCTACATGGGAGGGGAGAGCCCAGAGCAAATCACCACCTTGGTTCCAAAGCAACAACCATCCTGAGCTACCTGCACGAGAAGCTTACCCTGGCTCATCTGTATATGAGATGCTGCAGGTTTATTCCAAATCCAGGTCCAGGCTCTGCTGTTGGTGGCAGAGGGAGGTTAGTCCGAGTGACTCCACCTGCAGTTTAAGCTCAAGGCGTGGGATGGGGCTTTGCAGCGGTGGGAAGAATCTCCACCCTGCTATAAGCGCCTAACACACTAACCAGCTGCAGGTATCAAAGAGAGCCTCTCAGACTTTCAAAGAAGCCTCCCACAACAGCAGCAAAAAACAAGTCAGGACCCTTCCAGCCTGCTAAGTTTCTGAAAAAAGATGGCCTCATGCCTCTTCATCAAAAAAGGCTGATCTCCAGCAGCTTAGCTTGTAAGGACTGTTGAGAAAAAGGCAGAAAAAAAATGAACATAGAAACATTTCTCATCCCTTTTTAGAGCTGCCAGCACACCAGTGTAGCTGGGCACCATCTGCAGCGAACTCTCTCTGAGGGTAACCACGCTGCAGAAAGCAACACTGCTCTTGCGAGTCATGCACGAAGGTACAGGACGGAGAGTCACACAAAGACCAGCTTTTTGCTAACAACAAAAGACTCGGATCAACACACAACACCAATAAACGTGCAGAGCATGGCAAAGACCTGAAGAAGACAAATACAATGAAAAAGAGAAAGTTCAAAACTTGACTTCTCTGGTCCTACATCTGAAGCTGTCACTTCAACAGAACTTAAGTGTGGCTTCTCCTGTTCATGCTCTAATGACTTCATGGTCCTTTGGGGCAGGAGGGGTGAGAACAGGGCTTTATCCATCTGTAGGTTCAGCGTCGAGTTGGTTCACTATCAGAGGCACTAAACAGTCTCATCTCTTTTGGCATCAGTTTCCTTTTAAAATGATGGTTTTAGCCATCCTGTTCCACTTTGTTTTCCCTCCTTTGAGGTCTAAGTTCAAACGCTGGAAACTGGGAATTCTCCGGTACTGAAATGTCTGAGAGGAAGTGAATAGCTCCAGCCATGCCTAAAACATAATGAGAAAGAGATCTTTGTGCACATTAAAATAGCACAGCTGACAGCAAAGGCAACAGCACCCATTTGAACACCTCCCTTACTAGGATTTTTTTTTAAAGAGGTGAACTTAGGCCCTATGGAAAGGCAAGTTCATCTGTACTTTGCCCAGGAAACCAAGTTTTATTTGAAAAGATCAAAGACAAGAACCAGGATGTCTCTGCTAACATTTCTTCAACTTAAGAACCTCAATGCTATTTCAAATTAAGAAAAAGTTAATCCAAGTTTGGACTGTCCTTCATAATTTGAGCAGCTCTTGCTTATCATTTCACTGTTTAAAAGAAAAAGCCAAAACTTTACTGTACTTGTGAAGTACAGATTCATTTCCTCACTATTCATGAAGAGGTCATCCAGAGCCCAAAGTGCATCACCCAGCAGAACTCGTAGGGTGACAGACAAGAGAGGCACAGCACGGAAATCATACAAATACAAGCTCACTTTTATCAAGCTAAAATCCTATTTTATAAACAGCTATGCAAAATAAATAGAGGAACCTTTCTATATTACAGCATCTGATGGAAACAAAACAATTAGGACAATCCCATAAGATGTGCATGTAACTTCTGTTCAAAGCATGCATGTACAGGCAGAATTGGACAACTGCAAGCACAATTTTGGCTACAAAAACATAGCCCAAAATTAAGACTTTTTTCATCTCAAATATGAGACTTTTGGATTTTTCTAAAAAAAATCCAGACAATTAAAAACTAAAATAAAAACTGTACATCGGCGTTATGACACAAATCATCCTGCTGTTGGCACTGTTTCACCTTCTCAACAAATTTCAAAGCTTTCATACAACAGATTATATGCTTGCTTTTTTCCTTCCCTACAAGAGCATGCAAGGGTGCTCTCAGGAATAAGAATACTTGTGCTTTTCTCCTTTGAGCATTAAGACAAGAACTCTGTATTTAGAAGGGCTGCATATAACTCCTGCTCTCTTGTGTTCCTTCGCGCCCTGGATTGTTTATTTGCAAATATCCCTGCTCGGCTGCTGTAATTTCAAGCATCAGCGGCAGGTGGCGCACGACGCTCGTTGTTCATGGAGCAGCAGCGGCGCTACCTTAAATGCCGGTTGGCTCTGTAATTCCTTGCTACTAATTCTGTAACGTGAGGATGATACACGGAATAGAAAATAAGCTACACATAAAAAAATACAATGCACTAGGAAAGTATCTAGCAACATCTTGAAACTTACAGATTAGCCCCTAAGAATTCTGCATTGCTGTTCAAGTGATTTGGGTTTATATTAAAACTACCTTTTCCTTGGTTGAGTATGGCAGCAGAGAAGGCCAAGTTCTGACAGCCAGCAACTAGTTTGAGACCCCCTACCCACAGCTGCTCCTCTGCCCAGTCCCTCTGAAAAACCACCTGTGATAAAACTGTTGCCTGGACTTCTCTTTGCTTTAAACCAAGCGCCATCAGCACAACAGAATTTTATTCCAGAGTAACAGTGGCACTGGTTTTACATTCAAACTGCTGAAATGCAACCAGCAGTGAAAGTTGTGATGGTGAAGGATTTTTCTTTGTCCTTTTCTACCCTCTGCCAGCCTGCCTTCTTTTAGGCGGAGGTGATGGTATAGTGGGGGTTTAATAGTGGAGGAACCCACCAAAGACTTCCCAACTCCTACGCGTGTGCCAAAATTGCAAGGATGCCCCTCTTTCCTGCAGTACAACACCATTTGCAACACCATCACTTTACCTTCGAAGAGGGAATAAGGTCGGTCAGGAATACGACATCCATGTGCACCATACTCCAAACACCATTCGGCAAACTAGGGAACACATTAAAACATGTATTTTTATTCAAGAATGTTAAATGCAAGCTTGAGTATCTGAATATCATTAATAGGTACAAAATGTGAAGCAGTGTAAGGAGACACACAAAATATAAATCACTGAGATCAATTTGTCCTCCTTCAACCATGACAAGGCCACAATCAGGTTTTAAAATATGTATTTGCATAGCATGAGTTTCAGTTTCATAACAACGTAGTAAGTGCGGAAGACATCTGCTTTTTGTAAATCAACCTTGCTACATGCCAATGAAAAATGCTGTAAGAACAGATATACTCAGTAAAAATTTTACTAATATTGTATCAGTTTCTTATCTCTCTTGGTGCTTAATTTATCCACAAACTCAGGACTTGTAGCTCTTAATTGCATTTTCGTTTTCTTTCACTTCTATGCACCAATTTAGAGATTAAATCTTCAGCTGCCATTAGTTAGTTTTATTTATTTGCTCTCCCCAAGTCTTATGAAAAATCATTATAAATACAGCTAGACAATTGTGGTCATTGATATTTTGTTGCAGAAGATGGATTACCATTAAAAAGAGTTAACTATGTCTTTCTCGCGTTTGATCACCACTGCTGCTGCAGCTACATTATATACGTGTGACTTACGAACCACACCTGGATCAATCCAGTAACAACCAGCTACTTCTCCCGTATGGCTCCCCAGAGCATAAGGGGGGCACAAGTTCCCCTGGCATTTCTCTGCTGGGATGCAAACCACTGCTTGTTCAAAACCCAGGGCATAGACTCCTGCAAAGCAAACAACTGAGAGGTTCTCTGCTCCCTGCAATTTGGGCAACCTGCTACCAAACATGTCAGACTAACTAGAAGGTGCCCCAGCCCTAGAGTTGGAGCTCTGTGAGGTATAAGCATGATCCCAGAGCCTTTGCACTGTTCAGTAGGAGGAAATAGATGGCATCTCCTCTCTTCCTCCCCTCCCCACTCCATTCTGTTTAAATATTTAGCAGCAGATGAATTTTTCTTCTCTTGATAGAGGTATGTGCATGTGTGTGAGTGTCTTCAGGAAACACAAGGAAAAACCACAAACACAAACATTGTGACTCACACTTATTGAGAACTGAATAACATTTTTGGGCCCCTTCCAGGTATAAATCTTCAAACAATGATTTAATTCTCCCATGTCATCCTACATTAAATGTGAGGATTGAACATGTTTATGGCATGTTTCTAACCTACAATCAATTCTTGCAACATCCACATCTAATTGCCTACTAGCCTTTATTATTACTTCCAGCCTGGAAACTGCATCAGAAATTTAAAAAATGCACCCTAGGCTACTGAAGCACAACCATCGTTTGCAAGTTCATGGCTTCAGCACAATCCAGATCAAGTAAGCCACAGAATCTTTATTTAACTGAGGAGGGGAAAAAAAAAAAAGAAGAAAAAATATCTTAGGAAGACATCTGCCATTATTTGTCACACAGACACAACAGTGGCAATCGCAAGGCTGAACAGCACAAGGCTCAATGCTCTGTTGCCTGGAGCCCAGGATGCCACAGCCCCTCTCTCCTCTTACAGGTCAGCTAGGAGTGCCTCAGCCGCCTGGGAGCCTGTCTGATAATCTGAGAGAAAAGCTATGAAGATGAAGGTGTGAAGCACAAAACAGGGGTCTCCTCTATTCAAGTTCTTGTGGTTCTTTTGTGAAACAGTTTCATGTGAAATCAGTTTCCGTGAGGTAACCAGGGATTCCAGACTCCTTCCCCTGGGCCTGGTGTTTTTGGTGCGAAGAAGCACCCCTGGGAGGGGAGCCATCTCTTTCTCTCAGTTACATGCCTCTAGGTACCAGCATAACTGCATGTTTGTTTCCCTGTATGCTCTGGCTCGGAAAGAAAAGATTTCAAGAATGCCAGACAAGCAAATTCTTCTGCCCGTTTCAAGAGCTCCCCTGCAAGGGGATGCTGGAGATGCGAAGTGGCAGTGGCTGCAAATGTGCTGCCTGACTATGCTGGGCACCTCCAGCAAACAGTCTTTGGGCACTGCCCCACAACTTCCTTCTTAAATGGATTTCAGGTACATAACTGAGTCTCTTTCTTTTTCTGGCTTTGAGACAGATACATTTCCATTTCTCTAACTTGGCATGGACAAACATCAGGGCTCTCTTGGGCCAGAAATGCAGCACCAACAGGAGCTGCCAATGCTGCACAGAGCTGCAGAAGGTATGCTAGCATGGAGGATGACGGGGTGGTTGACAGCTGTGCTGCCAGCAATGCCTGCAGGGTGCTGTAGCTCACACATCAGCAGTGGGGGACTCCACGTGTAACAAAGTCACACATTTGCTGTGGGAGTACTAGGGTTTTATTTCAATCTCTAGGATGCAGGTATGTCTACAGGCGTCCTCATAGCACGATGCTTTGGTAAATGTGAGACAAGCAACAGCTTTTTAAAGCTCTGCTGACAGAGGCTGACTGCAGAGATGAATACAATAATTTTACGTATGGCCAATATTCACTAAAAAGGACCTAGGAAGCAACTCATAAAATTTCATTTGCAATACCTTGTTAAAGGCCTCAGCTAAATAGCTGTGTACACAATATGAATCCTCATGTCAGTGAATTAAACTGGAAAAAAATCCAACAAACCAAACCAAAGTCTTACAAGGTAAGGAAACAGGCAGAGAAAGCCTTCTCCTTCAGTAACTGCTAGCATAGTCAAGAGCTTATGGCAGAACCTGGACAACTCCAGTGGAAAAATTCTGAGTGTGTCTTTCTCTGCAATTTATATTAATAAAAAAAACTCTAAGTGAACAATTTTATAACTGCAACTCAAGAGTTCTAAAAGCCCCAAACAGGCACTAGTCTGAAAACAAATAATTACAAAAGACTACAAACAGTATTGCTTGAGGACCTGAGGAGGACAGTGGATCTCTCAGTGGAATAATTAGCACCACATAACATCAGTCTGTTATTGTTCAGGCAGGCTAATTTTCAGGCTCTTACTTTCTTCTGAATACATTTAGTCCCTCCCCTCTTATAGAACATTTATGTGTTTCACTCTGCTTATTAAGACAGTGCTTTTCCCACATGCACAATGGAAGCCATCCAGTCAAAATGTGAGTAAAGTGGAGCAAGTGACAGGCCCTGTTATTCCACCCAATGTCCCGGCCAGCCCCAGTGCACATCAGCCTGCTCCCACTCCAGTGTACCCTTGCACGGGCACTGGGATGTGAAAGGGAACAGTGATTTTGCTGGGATGCTGCAGAGCTCACCTTGCAAGCTCGGTAGAGGTACTTTCTGTCCTGAGTTAGGTTATAGAGAGACAAGAAGGAGTAGCCATTGCCAGCAGTACCATGGCAGATCCCATACCCTTTTCTCAATAAACCTCTCTGCCAGATGACATCGCTGCAATCCATTGCATCTTTCAAGTATTTATCCTCTTTAAAAGTCTGTCAAATAAAAACAGAGAATAAACACACATCAGTTGAAGTACTAATGAAAACAAAAGGAAGCTGTCCCTGAGAGATGTTTCGCTGTTTGTGTGGGGTTTTTCCATATAGAATTTATTTTGAATTTTAATGATCCATTCCTCATAGACTTGCCTTTCTTTTCTTACTAAGTTGTTTCTCCTTTCCCTGCATAGTAAAAGAAAAAACTTTTCAGGTTTTTGTTTCTGAAATCAGGACTCCAAAGAAAAAAACTTAAGTTCAAGGCCTTTGGTTCTAAAACTTACAATCTACTTGAAGGGTTTGTGGTCCTTTTTTCTTCATTTTCTATTCCCAAACCAGAATTTGAAAATACAGATATGTGATGCTGCGTCGAAGAAATGTAAAACAGAATACTGGATATCAAATCTGGTCAAAATTGCTAGGTCCTGGTCTTCCTGATTAATTCTTCCTGGTTACTCACTGTCTGCCTTCAATTCCACGTCAAAAATGCGCAAGAATATCTCTTTGCATACAAGTACTCATAAAGGAAATGAAGGGTTCCTGCTTGTATATCTCTGTCACAATATATACTAATACATATGTATTAGTATATTAGTATAGTATATACTCAGAAGCAGTAGCTAGTTTGAGCAAAGGAACAATTTTGCAAAGTTTATTGCAACTGAAATGCACTTTAAACATAGAGGGCCCATCCAGAAAGAGGCCAATGAAAGCAAGTAATTTAGCTGATCACCACCATAATTCCACCTTTATAAAGCCACTTTGTTGCTCACCTTTGCCTAAGTCACTTTACAGATCAACAAACAAATGAAACCCCAAGCCAATAACAAAACAAAAAACCTACCAAAAAAACCCAACAAAACAAACCTGATACTCTACTGTAGACTTAGTCCTCTGGAGATGGCATCCCCTGTCAAAGTATTTAAAAAGGTAATAGAAGCAACTAACATGCAAGACTCTTAAATCTGCAAGCTTGATAAAGGAAGTGGTGCTTCTCTGATCAGGGTTTGCCAGCTACTTAGCCATAACATTTTGAATTAAGGCCTGGCAACAGCACCTGATTTCCAGGACAAACACTGCTGTCTGTTATCAAAAGTCCTGGTGCCTGGTATGAAAGCATAGCCAGCAAAACACGCCCCAATTTTTTTCTTTCAGTGCTTCAAAAAGCAGAATATAAGGAGTAATAGTAAAACATCATATCTTTCATCACCTTAAATATAAAAAGAGGCCAAAAAGGAGACTGCTAATCAGAACTTGGTCCTATCCCTCTTACCTCCTGCAAAACATTTTGTGCTGGGGAAAGCATCACATTGACAAAGAAGGAAAGAGTGGAGAAGTGTTAAGTCAATCTGCTACCACAGTCCAAAGAAAAAGCGACTGCGACTGCTGCTACATGCAGCAATGCTGTAAGAAATTTGCAGTTCACATTTCGGGTAGCAGCATGAGTAATTATTCCATAAACCAAGTCTGCTTTTCATCAGCCCACCCAGATGCCAACCAGGGAATCTGTCAAGGAGGGCTGTCAAAAGCAAGAATTGATTTGCATAAATTTAATTAAATGGCATACTTTCAAATGTCATGCAAATCAGAAGCATACAAGAAGACAGGTGGCAAACCTAGTTAAGAATGGAGAAGGGCAAACAGCAGGCTTGTGGTAGCTCAGCCACTTTATTTATGCCCTGGAAGGGGCCTGGGATCTTGGCTCTGACTTGAAGTTCTCAAGAGTTGTATCTTAATAAAGGAGTAATTTATGAAAGAAATTCTTTGGCAAGGCACATGAACCTACACTTTTGAAAACCAACGTAAGTGTTAAAACTCTTGGGATGAAGATTCAAAGAATTTAGGTCAATGTTCTCACACCCATGACTCTGATGCCAAATTGTTTAAATATATGTCCCTTTCCCAAGAAAGCCTAGTAACTACTAGTGTCCTGAGAAGCAATTTTACCCACTTATTTTCTCTTTACAAACATACCAATGTAAGTATTCTGAGGTTTTTAGGCGTCTAGCCTGGGGTTCTTGTTTAAAAGCCTAGATCTAGAAAGATACTAAATTAAAGCCTTACAATCTAACAGGCCTCCATACAAGTCTGTCTGTAAAGATAGATGTATATACATATCTATGTGTATCCATCCATCCATATATATATATATATATACACTTTTAGAGCTTGGTGCTAATTACACCAAGATTGTGGGTTTGATCCCTGCATGGGCCACTCACTTAAAGGGCTGGACTCGATGATCGCTGTGGGTCTCTTCCAAACCAGAATATTCTGTAAATCTGTGAAATCTATGAACACAGAAGGATTCACCTTATAAGCTTGCATGAGCATGTGGATGACTCCGGGGGCACCATGGCACCAGTGAACCAGTCTGTCAGTCTCATTGCTCAGCGATGATGGGTAATTCCCAGATCGGAATTTTTTATGACGCACATAGTCAATGCTTGGCTTCACCAGCTCTGCCAGGGTCTCCTGGTCCACATTTGCAACTGGCTGAAGAAAAAAGTAAAATAAACATCACTAAACACATCAACAGAAGTAGTAACAACTTGTGTATCAACACTTAATTCTACAATCTGTTTTCAAGTATCCTACATACATGCCCTTGATCCAAATACTGTGAATCACATCCTACAGATTTAATTAATGTCTGCTTATTATACACTTGCGAAGAGGATTTTTACAGTTATTGCAGAGACAAAGAAATTGGGGCACCAAGTTGTTACCTCTCTTAATGGAGGTGACACAGAAAGACTATGAAAGAATCAAGAACAGAGTATGAAGACTCCCAGACCTCTCTTTGTAACTTAAAATAGGGGGAACACTTACAGGAGAAAGACAATTTTATAGATATGGTGCTCACAATACACACTTCCAACATACTGGGTTACACATTGTTTTAAAAATAACTATTTCCCAACAAATGAAGAAAAGTGTATATAGCAGCATACTTGGCAGAGGTTTATGAAGGTCAAAGTCTTCCATCATAAACAAAGCTCCCTGAAGCTATGGCCTATAAATCTACATTTCCAATTTCAGAAGCAATAGCTACTGCACCAGGTATCCAAACATCTTTGTACTACAAATTCATCCTTCAATTGCTCTTAGGAATTTTCTTCCTAGTTTTTTTGTTTAATTTACATCCTTGTCAAATGGAGAATGCATCCATCAGCCTGCATGCTCCTTTTAACTAAAAGTTCAGAAGCCAAGTAACTGTTGGGTCTGCAGTTGCTCTTGGTTGGCATTCCCTCCACTACCAGCCCATTTTACAGCATTTTAACAGCAGAGCTCTCTATTTTTACACAATCTACATGATTTCTGGAATTTCTGCAAGCTGTGGGAACAACCACAGGCACTGGAGCCTATAGCAGCCTAAAAATTGAGCTTATTTTTTAAATAACTTGTCTTTATTACTGATTCAATGCCATTTCACTGTTTCCCACCAGGTCCAGCACATTTGCATTCAACAGGTGAGCACACTCCTTCAATTCAAAGTCTGACAGCCAAATGAAGGAAAACTTTCAATAGCTATATTGTGAGTAACATGAAAAAACCAGAAGCCTCTATTTCACCTTAGCCAGTAAGCCTCTGCCAGACTTCTACCTACCAGGTCCCTCTGAAGCAGACTCCAGTTCTGCACTTTTCTGAGTGGAACAGAAACGTTCATGCTGCTCATCAGAGGTACACCTGAACACAGAGCAGCCTGTCATGAGAAACACCCCAAAGCTGATGAGTCCTCACTCAGACTCACTCAGAGCCCTCACTTAGTAGGAAGGTTTGGTTTGAGGCTCTTGATTTCACACTGCACTCCTGCAGAAGAAGGCAAAGAGGATGGGCACCAGCAATAAATGCCTTCAGTCTTAGGCCATGCAAGGCAAGCCCAGCCCAGTTCAGCCATCCTTAGGAAGTAAATCCAAGAAGAGCAGAGCTCTTTACAAACCTCTTTACCTTGTGCTTCCAAAAAGATTTGAGTACAAGTGAGTTTTTTGCCCAGGCTGCTGAGATTCCCAGCACTTACTCTGAACAGCTAAACAGTAACCTACAGGCGTGTGTCCTGACTTGATGGCCAAGAGCAATGATATGCAAACACACACTTTTGCTTCAGAGTTAGTGAAAGGATCTTGGAGTAGAGACTTTCCAGCTAGCACTTCAGAATTCCCCTTCTACCTCCTGGATGAGTTATTTAACATGGCTAAGCTCTTATTCTTCCACTAGCCTATAAATAACTCCAGCAATACATGTTTCCTCCAGTTAAGAAGTGTTTGGACAACACTCTGAGCACATGGTGTGATTCTTGGGGTGTTCTGTGCAGGGCCAGGAGTTGGACTCAATGATCTTGATGTGTCCCTTCCAACTCAGCATATTCTGTGATTCTATGCTATAGGTGTTGTACAGGAACTACCCTCAGTAACCTTCGCGTCCCAGGTGCAATGTAAATGCCTTTTTTTGTTATCAAATAACCACTCATCAAACAATCTCTTGAATTCTTTGATGAAAATACAGCAAAATTCACCCCATTTGGCGTGGGTGGGATGGGGACAGGATGGGACTCTGATATGCCATCTTCTTCTGCAGTGGATGACTCAATTTTGCATGACTCACAATATTTAACATACAGTGAAAAGACGGTAATCTAATGCTGCATAAACAATGGCTTTCTGGTAATTCTTAAAAGCAGCAATTACATATAAAAGAAAAATAGCTAGGATTTTAACATGTAGACAGAGTAGCTTCTACTCAAACCAAAAAGCGCTGTGCAATTATTTCTGCTATCAGCCTTGAATAGTAAATGAAGGATGGAGCCTTTAAAGAGCCTTCTTTAGAAGGCTAGATGTTTCTCTGAAAATCTAGCACTACCAGGGAGATAAAAACGGAAGCCAGAAAGGTGAGGGAACCAGAAGGGGGTGGACAACCTTGCTGAAGAAAGCAGTAGGTAAAGATAGGAGCATGGTAAACCAGAGCAGCCTGAGGCCCCAGTGGGATGGTCACTGCAGAAAATGAGTGTAAGTGAGGTTAAGACACACCCCCAGGCAGCAAAGCAGTAGCTACCTCCATAGCACAGTTACCCAGTTTAACCAGAACTGCTGGTGGAAGGTCATCTGAAACACAGCATCTTTTCCAAGCACAGAATGGCTGAGCAGTGGCAGCACCAAATACCAGCTCAGTCACTTCTGCAGTGAACATCCGTACACAGCTTCAGGCTGTGAGGATGTACAGTCCTTACATTTGCCTGAAGAAAACTCGGTCTGCATGAGCTGGTAAGGAAATTGGTATTTACAAAGATGCATGGACTGGCAGCGGCACCTTCAAAAACCAGAAGCAGGTGCAATAATGTTTTGCAGCTCTGTGGCCATCTTCTATAATGAATCTTACGGCTCTTCTTCCAGACCGTAGAACAGAAATAAGATATACAGGCCTGTTTAGAAAAACATCATAATCCTATTGCAAATCTCAGGGCAGAGGGGAATTGATTTAAGTGTGGGAAAGAGGAGGTTTACAAAAGAGAGGAATCTCACTAAGGAAAACAGAAAGAGGAAAGCTGCAGTCATAGATACACTAAAGAACATCACACTTCTGAGTGAGAAATAGGTGAGATGAGAAAAAAGAAAAACATCTAAATAATAAAAGCATACTGAAGACTAATATGTGATTAAGGATAGTCTTCCAAGGCNAGCAGAGAATTGAAGAGTGATGGATAGTAAGTGAATTTTTAGCTGTTCTAACCGCAGGCACCATAGAGAAAGCACTTCACTGTCTTCGCTGAGGACAAGAAACCAGATCCTGAAAAGCTGGTGCTCTGAACCACAACTCAAGAGTTAATTCATTCCAGTGTGAGGATACCCTAGTCACAGTTTTCTTCTGCTATCAAAGCCTTAGGTAGCACCTCTGCACAGTTCTGTGCTGCAGTCTAACTCCAAATTGTGAGACTCTGATCCAGCACACACCGCACATGCATGAAAGCTGAAGATAAGATCCTCTGATGCAAAACAAAAAATCACTGCTATTTTACCCCTGCCAACAGGAGATGCTCTTACCTGCATGAGCATGTAATAGATTCCAGCCACTCCATGGGCTGCTCCAACATACTGCTTCCTATGCCACTGGTACAACAGAGGACAACGGTCTGTTTTCCGCTCCTCCTTTGAAAAGTTTTTCCCCGACTCAATAATAGCATCTATTACCTAAGAAAAAGAACACACCCTGATCATCTGTCTTGCTTACTTTGATTCAGAGGGTTTTGCTTTGGCATGACTAAAACCACAATAAACAGTAAGCCCCAATACAGTGACAGGACAATATTCAATTCATTTGGATTTGAGTGTTGAGGTAGAAATGGTATTTTTCTTTAACGATGAAATAACTTATATTTTTAAGAGTAGAAATTTAATCTCTCAATATTTCTAATTGCTTTTTTCCAGCCCTGCCTTCTCTGATTCTGCTATCTGCAAAACAGTCATGCACGTTCCCCACACTTAAATTCCTTTCTTTTCATTTAAGCATTTCCACACTTCTGTCTTAAGGTTTTTTGTAACAATGTCTCACATGCTCCAGAACTAGCTACATATTAGACCTATTTCCTTGGCTGGACACGGACCCACCCACACTGGCCTGTCTCAGCCCCTGCTGAGCAGCAGGGAAAGGTGAAAGAGATTGGACGGACAGATGAGATTGGGTTCCCAGCTCTAGGTCCCTCTTCTCTCCAGCATCCCTCTCTTAATTGCTTGAAGTACACAGGAGAGTGATTCCAGATCTCACTGATGCTGTGATGATGGAGAGAGAAAAGTGTCTTACCTCTTTGATAGCAGACTGTGGGACAGTGTCTGGACCAATTTCAGTATTCAGGTACAGCAAGGCATACAGGTAACCTGCTCTGCCATAGAGCAGCTCATCTGGAAGCTCGGCATCCATGCTGATGACTGTCCTTTGGAGCTGCAACAACCTGCATCAGACCAGGAAGGTGGGGAGAGAGAGTATCTTCTGTAGAGACCATACTGGACTGTGCATTGTACAAGCCATCAATCCAACCAGAAGCAGAACAAAGGGTGAAGCCCCATCACTCTCCTTCAATCACCCCAGTCCAGCTGGCTGCTGGCCTTACACACAGGAGCTCTGCACACCTGACATCCCTGAGATGGGAAACTCTGAGCCAGAGCTAGGTCAGTATCAGCACAACTGTCATGATTTTGTGCAGACAGAAACAGATGCAAGGTAGGAGGTGGAGAAGCCTGGAGAGCTACTCCAACAAAGAGAGAAACTTCCTGGAGCCTCTAGGAATTTCACCAAAGTGAGGAACACTTAAATTGTACATGTTTAAGAGGGGAAAGAAACAAACACATGAGAAAACCCCAATACCACCATTCGTCATTTCCTCTCCCAAGAAAACACATTGTCTCAAACATTTAGCACCTCAGTTTTGAAAAGGACACTGCTATAATGCACAAGTGTTTTGCTTGCCTTTAGCAATGAAAAAATAAGAAAGCCCTTGTGCTGGCCACTGTAATTCATTTTCTCCAGGAAGATTCTCTGCTAATACTCTACCAGTCTGTACTAGCATTGAGGTGGATCAGAGATCTGTTTTCCTGCCACTCCCTCCCTGTCTCTTCCTATCTTTTTGGATTAACTTGATAATTGGATGAAACCATGGTGATGATCACATTTTAAATTGGGGCAGGGGCAACAACAACCTGGATTAAGACCAAATTCAATTCCCAGATTCCCCCAGCTGTTACTTCTCAGGAAGAATGTTAGCATTAATTTCAAGCCATAGCAAAACCACTGACCTCAATCGTGTGTTTATGCTGTCCCTGCTTAATACCAGGGAAAAGATACTTACAAAAACAGTTGCAGATTTCCCTTCTCAGAACTATGCTTTGGGTTTAGAATTAAATTATTTTCTTATAAACTGTCCACTATTAAGTTTTATTGTTGAAATCATACAACTGGACAAGGTAAAAAGTTAGAAGTGAAATCACTGATTACGTTTTGACATCTATAAAGCCCCACTCAGCTGGTGTCATGAATATGTTTGTAAACAAAAAAGTTATAAAATCAACAAAAAATCAAACTAAACCCCTTTTCACTACTCCTTCTAGAAATTACTTTCCAAGGACAGGCAACACTAAAAGATTTACTGTTAATCTCATTTTGCTATACTCATGCTTCTTGCCTTACAGCAACACTGCTTTCCAAGCTGCATTCAAAATGACATGCCCAAGTTTACTACCAGTTCTAAAAGCAAAAAACCCCAAACCTAACACTAATTTCGAAACTGAAATATTCATTTAGGAACAGCAGCAGAGATTAACCTCACTAGGATTCTAGACTAGAACGAGACCAATTACATTTCCAGACATAAACCAGAATGGACATGAGGACATAAGCCTCGCTGCAAATTCTGCCAGCCTGAGGTATGCTGCTGGACAGCTAGCAGGTGGACTGTGGTGCCGAAAGCAAACCCCATAGGGTTCCAGGGTTTCCAGCCCTTGCCGGAATAGCCATCAACTGTGTACCAGCAAAGGCACAGTCAGCTCTCTAATGAAGCTACATATAAATGGGATTTCTCGAGACATTCGTTACTTTTAGATTACTTTGAAAAGGGGCTGGAATTTTTTCAGGCCACCCTTCATATCCTCTGACTTAATTAAAATCCTTGCCTTTGCAAATTTGCTCTTGCAAATACTTCCTCTTTGTTCTGTTATACGTATCAATCCGATGCACAGGGTTTCTGTCTGGCTGTTTCCAGATACTGCAGTGCATAGGTTTTGTAATGAATTTACAATTAAGACCCACTCTTTACAGAAAGCATCACATACTGCACAAGCACTACATCTTGCTGATGACAAGCGTGTGGCTTTTGTTAAATGTCACTTCAATGTGACAAAATCAGAACGTGCATGCACTACAGATATGCCAAGGACATTCTGTCCTAACAGCGATAGAGGACTCAAGATAACCCACTAAATACGAATCAAGTGCAAGCCAGCTTTAATAAAGATAAAGCCTCTTTTGTATTCTTCTACTGAAAACTTATCGGGGAGAAAGTGTCCATTCTTTAATCCTGTCCTCTAAAATTTCACTTGCAGAAGTTACTGAACCAATGCTCTCTACAAATGAAGGGCATGACTTTTTCCACCATCAACCACTTACTTGGCAACACATTCTTTAGATTCACTGTCATTTTTCAGTTTGTGGTAAACCACTGCACCCACTGCCAATGGCCCAGCATCACCACAGAGGAAAGTAACTCTTCTGCCATTCAGATTGCGAAGGATTCTCTTCACGTAATCAAGAGATCGCTGCAAATGGCTCTGGTTTTTCGTGACGCGGTACAGTTGCAGATATAAGAGGGCAATACCTGAAACAAACACATGAAAAAGAGAAAGTTTCACTTACTTTTCCTTCTAAGTGTATCATATTCCCCTCTTTGGTGCCTCTGAACCAGTAACTCAAATGTAAACAGGTATCTTGGCAATAAAAACATGTCAGTCAAGGGTCCTAGCTTATGCAATGCAAAGGCACCAGGCCACTATTTGGATTATATTTCAATTGGATTGTGGCAAAAATAAAAATTATCGGACTGAAGCCCAATGGTAGAGTCTCGATTTCCAAAAAAAAAAAGAAAACTCATGACACAGGCCTCAACACTTGGCAAAGTGTACTGGGTTTGCATGGCCAAGCTTTGGTAGCAGGGGGCTACAGGGGTGGTTTCTGTCAGAAGCTGCTGGAAGCTTCCTCCATGTCTGGCAGAGCCATCCAAAGGCTGATATGTCACTTGGTCAAGGCTGGGCCAATTAGAAATTGTGGTAATGCCTCTGTGATAACAGATTTAGGAAGAGGAGGAAAAAAAGTTATTGTGTAGCTGTAATTGCAGCCAGAGAAGAGTGAAGTGAAAATATGTGAGGGAAACAACTCTGCAGACACCAAGGTAAGTGGAGAAGGAGAGGGAGGAGGTGCTCCAGGTGCTAGAGCTGAGATTCCCCTGCAGCCTGTAGTGCAGACTACGGTGAGGCATCTGTGCCCCTGCAGCCCATGGAGGACCATGGGGACACAGAGATCCATCTGCAGCCCACAGAGAAGACTCATGGAGCATGCTGGAGCAGGTAGATGCCTAAAAGGAGGCTGTGACCTCATGGAAGGAGGCTGTAACCCCCGTAGAGAGAGGAGCCCATGACGGAGCAGCCTGAGATTGAAGGATTGCACCCCATGGAGGAGTGATCCACACTGCAGCTGTTTGCAGAGAGCTGTTGCTCATGAGATGGACTCACACTGGCTAAGTTCATGGAGACCTATCTCCTGTGGGAAGGACTCCATGGGGGAGCAGGGGAGTGACTTCCCCCTGAGCAGCAGGTGAAACCATGGGTGATGAACTGACCATAAGCACCATCTCCTGTCTCCCTGTCCTGCTAGGGGAGGATGTAGAGGTGAGAGGAGGTATTTTGAAGGTCTTATTTCTTATTTTACTTCTCATTATCCTGTTCTGATTTTGTTAGCAATAAATTCAATTACTAGCTTTAATTCTAGCCTGTTTTGCCCATGATGGTATTCGGTGAGTGATCTCTCCTGGTCCTTATCTCAACCCATGAAGCCTTCGTTATACTTTTCTCTTCCCTGTCCAGCTGTGGAGGAGAGTGAAAGAGAGGCTTTGGTGGGTCCCTTGCATTCAGCCAGCATCAACCCACTACACAAAGAAATAACTGAAGATTGAAAAATTTGAGCTAACAAGCACACGTGTGACTGAGTACACTAACTGTACAATACTCATCTATTATATGAAAGAAGTGACTTATTTCCCATTTGATTTGTAAAAGGAACTTTTGATAAGTTTTTGGATTCAACTTGCCAAGTTGTTCATAAGCCCTAAAAGTATTTCACAACAAGATTACAAGCTTGTACAAGTCAAACTGGTTTGTAAAAGCCAGAAGTCAAACAAGGGCTCAGAGAATGCCAGGAGGTACTATCAAGCTTCACGCCATTAAACTCATTACATAGTATTCCATTAAAACAAAACAAAACCTTAGAAATAGCAATGTAGGCTGAAGGAAGTGAAATAAATCCATCTAACTGGGTGTCTATTGGCCAACTGCAAGCATACACATGCAGAAGTAAATCCCTTATCTCCAGACCACACTAACTCAAACCCATCTCTCAGTAGTCTCCCAGGCCTCAGCCAAAGCTGAGTACACACAAGGCCCAGTTAGCTCACAGAGAGGCTACCTCAGTAGTACAAGAACAACAGCACCACAAGAGCTCTGGTACATCCTCAAATGTTCCCTGGACAGGTTCTGAGCAAGCCTTTCTAGGTGAATCTAAGAAGAAAGCTGCAGAGCTTGGGTAGCCCAGTTCAGCATTACGGGAACTTATGGGCTATTTACAGGGATTTGTGGAACCTTTTCTTACGCTGCAACAAATGTGTAAATATCTTGGCTTCATCAAAGGATGAACAGAAATGTAGCCACAAAGTCCAGTTCATGTAATCCTTCCTAGTGTTTCTCAGTGCAACACCCTAAAAATGGCTCCTCCAAGAGGTCTGGCACATAAAAAAAAAGTACTTGTATACGATGGACTCTTACATGTGTCCTATGATTGCTATGTGCAACAGTACATGTTCCAAGATTTTAAGGATGTTTCACAAAGTACAAGCCAATGCTTATGACTGCACTGCCAGTAAGATTTGTCTAGACTTGGTACATAAAAAGTGGGGCAGTTGTTTACAGCACTACTTTTACCTTCTGATTTGCACACTAGCAAAATGCAGCAAAGAGCAAGTTTGGGGAGAAAGTATCTGCACTAAGTATTTTAAAAATCAGATTATTTAAATACTTTTATTCAGAACCATATCCTCAGAAGCCTTGAAAGAAGTTCACAGTTTGGAATAGATGTAGATGGCAATCCTTCCACAGGATGGAAAAATCCCACTCTCATTAGACAACGTCACTTGTTCATCTATATTCCTGTTTCAGCGAATGATGGCTGTGTTACTTTTACCTTATGACTCATTTTCAGCATGCTCTGGTTTATCAGCCATAATTTCAGTTGTCAATCACTGTGTTAGAACACAGCTCCCCAGGAGCCATTCTGTACTGTCAGCACGAGAAGGCCCACCACTGGAGATCTGCATGCACTCAGCAGCCAGTCACTTTCAGACCTTGAAACACGTCCATCTTTTAAGCCTGAATTGTGTAAAAGTTCCCCACCCATCCACCCACAGCACCATCTGTACTGAAACATCAAGAAGAAAGAAAAGAAATTTTACTCTTTAATTGCCAGATTTAAGCCTAAGGATGGATGAAGGCTGGAGAGCTTTTCCAAGGTACTCCCCTGTCATGACATAAAGATAAAAGAATAGATCTCCTCAGGGCACATTTCAAAGAAGCGGTGCTAAAAGCTTAAGTATGCCTGAGGCTTGAGCTAGAAGAGCAGGAATAGAATATGCCATTCTATCCAGCAAAGTCCCACTTAACAGGCCTAGATGGACATGTCCTGGCAAGAACAGTGAAGAACAGTGGTCACATCAGACATGAAAACTGTAGACCCTGCCTAGAGGATCAGTGTCCTGGTTTCAGCTGGGATATAGTTAATTTTCTTCTCTGTATCTACAGTGCCGTGGTCTGGATTTAGTGTGAGAATAACACCGATAGCGCACTGATGGTTTAGTGGTTGCTGAGCAGTGAAAAGTCAAGGACTTTTCAGTTTTCCATGCTCTGCCAGGGAGCAGGTGCACAAGATGCTGGGAGGGACCATGGCCAGGGTAACTGACACAAACCGGCCAAAGGGATATCCCCTACCACAGGACATCATGCTGGGTACATAAACTGGGAGGAGCTGGCTGGAAGCCACCAATCACTGCTTAGGCATGGGCTGGACTTAGGTGAGCAGGTGGTGGGCAAAAACATTCTGCATCACTCATTTCTGTTGCATTTTATCCCTCTCCCCTTTTCATTACAATTATAATTATTACTGTTAGTTCCATAATTATTACTGTTTTATTTTACTTAATTTCAATTGGTAAACAGTTCTTATCTCAGCCCATGGGTTTTCCCTTTCTTTTTCTAATCCCTTCCACATGCAACTAGGGCATCCACTCCTTTTGCAAGACAGTGATCAATTATCATTCTGTATCTTTGCCTGCTGAAGTCAATGCAAGTTCCAGACAGCAGTGATCAAGGCTCCAGAGTTAAAAGAAAAACCAATTCACAAAAATGCCTGTAACAGAGTATTTCTGCCACTCTCCATGAGAATATCAGAACCTCCCGTGAATAAATCCAATTGCATCATTTAACAATTACATTTCATTCAAATTCTAGCTTTCTCACCAGTCCAGCCAGTATAGGCAGAGCAGTCATGTGGATCTGCCGTCTTCAGCCCTTCCTCCATTTGTTGCAGAAGGTCCTTGATTTTTGCCTGGATCCGTTTTGAGAACCGAGCATTGACCTGAAAGCAGGAGACACGGAATGAGCCAGAAAAGGAAAGAATTCAAGAATGTAAAGTGCCTGATCCACTTTCTTGTTTGGGAAGAAAACCAAACCAAACCAAATCAAACAAAAAGTAACTAGGAAATAAATAATACATGCAGCAATCAGCAGCATCAAGGTGGTTCATCTTAAGTGTGTCTCATGTAAATGCATTCTGACGACATTTTAGAGTGACTTACAAGTATCTACATTAGACAAAAATCACCTGTGGATTTAAAGTCACACAAAGACCAGCTATAGACACTGTGACAGTATGTAATTCTAATTAGGGTCCTGGTACACAGACTATGTTATGGACAAGCACAATCCCATGTTATAGGTGCTTGCTCTCATTACAAGGTCCCTGCACATCCTTTGTAGCACTACAGAGCAGGAAATAGCCCACGGAAAAGAAATGTTCATACACAAGACAACCAAGCCAAAGAGGATGAGTAGAAGTAGCTCAGCAGCTTCAGCTCAGGCATGAAGGCAAAGAAACAAGTCTTTGATTTTACATACTGCTTACTTTTACTTTTGACCAATAAAAGTTTCTATAGATGAAATATATGAAATATAACAGAGGATACTTTACTCTTGCCAACATTTCTGTCTCATTATGCACACTTTATGGGAAGATACATTACTGATTACTCCTTAAAGCCTATGGAACATGGACATTAGCACACTAGTAAGGTAAGTTCTTGCTTGACTACAGCACTTCCCAAAAGTGCAGGATTTTGATAAATTACAGGTCCTGGATGCCACCGTGCAACTGATTACTGAAGATGTACCACATTTTGTACACTTGTTCAGAGTGGAACTTCAAATAAAAACCAGTGATTTCAAACATCCATCCAACAGATTCAGAAATCAGAAAGATTATAAGAATTGCACAAGGCTTCTGACACATCAGAAATCTCCAGGGTCAATGGTTCAAATCCATTCAAGGATATCCATGGTAGGATAGGAAGGCAGAAGGAAACTGTGCCATTATATCTCACATTGAACACATATCATCCTAGAAACAAGCTAGAGACCTTAACCTTCTCCAGTATCTCTAGAAATAGCAACTAAACACAGTAGGCATCTGAAGCCTGTTACTCTTCAGCCTTAATATGGTGTCAAGCACCTTTCTGTTAGGGAACTGTACTATCCACACCACCACCACCCCACCACCTTCCCATTTTTGACTAGTTCAGTGAAGTCTCAATACAAAGCAAAAACTTCCCCAAGAACAGGGCTTCTCTCCTTCAAAAGACAGCTATGCCAGTGCTAAGGCATATGGTGAAACAGCATGAGGATATTCTTGCGGACGCACCCAGGCATAGAGCTCAGCTTATCTGACAAGAGTGAACTAAGGCTTCAGACTCCCCATTTATTTACCTACTGCACATCACAAGCATGCTGGTTATCTTTTTGTTCTGACAATACACCTGCTGCTGCCAAATCAGGATATTTTATATCAAACACCAGATTAAATTACTTAGAGGTAGGGAGGGAATACTAGGACATCAGAATGCCTGGGTTCTGCATTGAAACCTCAGTCCCATACAAATAATTTCGCTCAGGTTGGTAATCCCTCTCTCTAGAATGGGAACTGTAACTTACTTGTCTTGATTCAGTACTTGGAAAAGCACAGATGAAAGGATACTTTTATTAGTATTTTTAGAATTATCTGTAAGCCCAAACAAAGCTACTCCCAAATTTACCTCGGTGTGAAAAGGTTATAAGTGGCAACAAAGTTTTCCCCAGCTATCTACTCCTCCACTACTGCCTCTCTTTTTTCTGGTTCCTCTCAAGCTTTCACAACTGAGCATTGTCACTGATTATAAGATTCTGATATTTTATAAGCTTGTAACAGATGCTTACATGCACTAGAATAAATTAATTGCATGAAGAAATGAATGTTGAAAGGTGGCTCTAGAAGATTTAAAAACTTCCTTCAAGGAATCTTAGGGCAGCAGTACAACTGAGCATAACATGCTCACTTGTGTGGAGCGCAGATTGATTTTCATCAGAAGCACATTCATCTCACGAGGATGTTTCCAGCTGGCGTTCAGCCTTTTCTGCGGGTGACTTGTTATTCTTGTAGAGACAAACAAAAACCAGGAAGCCTGACCTCTGATAACCAGTGGTACATTTACTTCTGGTCTACAATAGACTGGGTGATAGCAGGAGCTGAAGAGTATCTTTAATTAGAAAAGGCTCTCTCCAGGAATTCAACTGCTGCATTACTCCTCTGCTGCTGCAGAAAGAAGAACCACTATCATCCCAAACACTGCTCAAGTTTTATATTGTCAAAACACAAAAAAAGAGAGTTCATTCCTCATTATACCAAATAGAGCCTTGTGCCACATTAGTTATGGTAACTAAAAAGGCTCATTATCAGCACAAAACAAGAGTAATGAAGAAAAAACAAAATATGTTGGTTTGGAAATTAATGATTTTGTTATTTATTTGAACCATATCACTTTTTCCATTGCAGTGAGACAGTAAGCAAAGCTACGTCCCAATAAAAAGTCTTCCAAAGCCAACAAAAATGTAAAGAATGTACTTATGTAACATCACTCACCTTTGGCACTAATGACAAGGTGTCTAAATTATGCTGTCCTTGTTAGCAGTACATGTTTCCCCTATCTGCTTTCTTTCATTTGTAGGATTTCTAAAGAGAATTTAACGCATCTTCATCTGTAAATTCAGCACTAGAACTACACACCTGCATTAGAGCATGGTGCTGATAACACCAAGCTCATGGGTTTGATCCCAGTATGGGCCATTCACTTAAGAGTTGGACTCAGTGGTTAATAGGTCCATTCCAACACAGAATATTCTGTGATACTGTTACTACAAAAAATACATCACGATTTTCAAACAAAAATCTCCTAAAACCCCCAAACATTTCACTTGCAGTCACCATTCCAATAACATACCAATTCTTACTGACCTACCTCTCCACTGCAGCCATATTCAGCTTTACAACAAACCAGAACCAAGAGCAGATGAGGCAATAAGAAGCTGCTATGTATGTATTTTATATCATGATTTCTGCTAGGTAAGAGAAGCCTGTAACTTTAAAGTCTTGCACGTGCATTTGGACCAAATAGCACAGTGCTGATATAAGTCTGAAAATGCAACCCTGAGGCCTCATGGCACTCCTTTTGTCATTAAAAGTAACACTCTGGTTTGACAGACACTGGCTGAGTAATCTCATCTGCATTTGTCAAAGACATTTAGATACCCATGTGTTGTTGAAAAACACCTCTTGGCATTTACTTGCTCTTGACATCTATGCTAAGGAACTTGTGCAGTGTCACGGCAGGGCACTGGACACCTGGGTTCACAGCTTCCTCACAAGCTGCCAATGTACCAATCTTTCTTGCCACCACCAGCTCCCAAAACAACCATCTTGCTCTTAACCCTATTTTAATTCATCAGGTTTTGGAGGACTGATGCTATGTGCAAAACCAGACTGCAGAAGTAAGCAACTGATTCTGCAGAAGTAGAAAGGAGATGACCTATACACACAGTGCTACCTACCAACCAAGCAAAATACACTTCTATTTCATCTCAC
Source organism: Dryoscopus gambensis (assembly GCA_013389985.1). Classification (NCBI taxonomy): domain Eukaryota; kingdom Metazoa; phylum Chordata; class Aves; order Passeriformes; family Malaconotidae; genus Dryoscopus; species Dryoscopus gambensis. The sequence goes on along the minus strand of WEIT01004274.1, from coordinate 71,790 downwards.
TTTGTTGCTGGTGATGTGTGGAACAGGACACATAACATGGTGCTATGTTGTCGTTCAGCCAAAATGCATTTCAAAGAGAAGAAAATACAGCTCAAGTTGGTACTGCAGCAAGAACTCATTCAAAAACCAAACTCGTGTAGAAGATAGCAGAAAGGGCACTGCTGAGGAAGAATGGAGTACGGGAAAATTCACAGTTCTACTGAAATGAGGAATCCTGGCTGTACTGAAGCCATTGGGAACTTTGCCACTGACTGTAGGGAGCCAGGTGTCACACCTATGCATTGGAGCATGGATTTATTGAAGCAGGATGAGGTCTCATGCTCACCTCCACAAGTTCCTGCAAAAGCACACCAGAAGGGACAGCAGTAGGATCCCATATGCAGAATCTAGCAAGGTCTGCTAGGAGGTGACCAACCTTTTTGTACAGAAGAACAAGTTCTACTTTATTTTTACCTAAGTCAAAAGACTCTTACAGCTCCAAGAGCAGTGCTTTCTTCTCTGAAAACACCAGATACTATGGAAGCTCATCAACCAGCCTCTGAAACACTCAAACACAGTTCTCTGATACTTTTCAGACAAGTCCTCCAGAAACAAATGCCAGTTCTGCAAAACCACATGCTTAGTAAATGCTTTGAAACATTATTGTCTGTAGAACACATTGCACTGTTTTTCAAAGATCTGTTGCTAGTGCCATACATGTGATAATGGAGAAAAAAAAGTGAAAAAAAAAGAAAGAAAAAAGAAGGGGGAGGGGTGGAAGAGACAGACAAATTCCTACACTGCTACAAATGTCAGCTTAGGAATAGGCTTTAAATAGGCTTTTTACAGTCATCGCCCTATCTCAGAGGATATAAGGGCATGAAAAACATCATTAAAAGGCAAACATTCAAGTTACAGAAAGAATTATTTAAAGTATGTAAGAAATAAGAAGACTGTGTCTCTAACGCATTTGTGTGTGAAAGAAGCTCTATGTCTCATTGGTTATAAGATGGCAAAACCCCAAAGCTTAAAGATTTAGATCATCACAAAGAATCATCAAAAAAGCTCCAGATTATTGGTAACAAAAATAAACATGATTAACTGATATCCTATGTTTTGTGAAATGGAGATTGATAAAGCAAAAGAGCAATACTGAAAATCGCTGGTTCTCCAGATAGCCTAACACCAGCACGCTACTTCTTGAAAGCTGAGAAAATAAAAATCTGTTGNAACTGTACATCGCTTATTACAGTGAGTATGATTTAAAGTCACTCACTACACTGAAGTCTCTGGCCCAGCTGTGACATTTTTAGGTGGTCCTCAAGTTGCAAAAAAAGCTAAAACCTCTACCAATTCTGTCTAAGTTACCTCAACGCACAGAGGGCAGACATATTCCACATATTGAGCTTGACAGCAGATCAGTGCAGTTAGACCCAAGTAAAATTTATTTTCACCAGGAAACAAGTACCTGTTATTGCACTTGCCCACACAGCTAGCTGGAGTAACAACTCATTAACATGCAGGTCTGCAAGATAAAACTAGAAACTGAGGAAGAGTGGACGGATGTGAGACAATTTAATCAGAACTTGAGGTTTGATTTTACGAAGTATTCAGAACTGGTTGACTAAAGGCAGACAGGCTCTGTGGTTAAAGTGCTGTCCTGCATAGCAGGAGAGGCTTTCACTACAAAAGCATCAGAAAAGCCATAAGCAGCATTCAGCGCTGATTTGTGCTGTAGGAAAGAAGCAGCAGGTCTTCCTCTCGGGCTGTGTACCACTGCCAGGAGTTAGTGAGGGACAATGAAGTACAACAAACTGATCTGCAGGCTCAATTTAAACCAAGACTCTCAAAAAGCAAAGCAAACTTTATTTCTGAAGAACCACAGAGAATACTGCAAATCTTGTTTGTTTCAGAGCCCCCTATCAAAATAGCATATGCCCGAGATGGGGAGCCAGGAAATGGCCAAAAAAGTAACAAGCTCAAGAAATGCTGCTACCTCATCCCACATCTCTGGAAAAAAATGGGAAGCATTATTTACTGGCTCTGGAGGTTGGATTTTGCCTCCAGTGGAATAAACTGTATAATTCCCACTAGTATAAGTTGTTCCTGAGTCAGTCCCAGAACCGAGAGAACTTGCTGCTCCCAGTGAGATAACTAAAATGCCCAGTGAGACAATCCAAAAAAATTTTTAAAAAACCCAAACCAACAAAGTGAGAAGAAGAGTGAGACTATGGCAAAACCTCATAAATACATAAAATATAAATATATTTAAAAATATATTTTACAGAAGGAAGACTGAAAGCCACATAAAGAAATTATCAGAAATAACAGGAGATTCAGAAAGCATTAGGAAACTAAACACTACTAAATCACCCAAATGATAAATCTAAGTAAATATTCTTTATCACCATTAATACATATTTGCCAGTGAGCACCATTATCTTTAAAACAGGTTCCCCGTAAGGAGCCCCCTGCAAAGCCTTATTAAGTACATTGTACACATTTCTCAGAACATACCAGTGTTTTCTAATATTATTAAAACACCATGGCAAGTCAGGAAAAAACTTTAAAAAGAATTGGCCTTAAAAAGAATTTAAAGTTTGGTCATTCTAGTGACCAATCCACACAGTTTGAATCTAATTTTACTGCTGTCTTGTGATTCCACAACAAACTCAGACAATCTTAAAGTGAGGGCTGGGATTGTGTTAATTTCTTAATGACAAGGATGCTTTTTTTTTGCACAAACACAAAATTCACATCATTGTCTAGGCTTACACCTTCCCCTGGCTGAGCAGACAGTATCAGGCTGCCTTTTTTTCCCAAGTCACTGGCCTGTAGTCAGTGTGAAGGAGGACCCCAAATCACACCTGACTATACCATAAATGTAGCCACAGGGCTGTGGTGGCTCTCAAGACAGCAGGCAATCTGACACTGGTGGGTCACCCACAGAGGCAGCTCCTCAAACAAGCCATCACCACCCCTCACCAGCAAGCTCTCCTCACCCTTTTCCTTCCCAGGAAATCCGTTAGAGCTTGTAACTCTCTACCACAGTAGGCAGCTAAGAACTAGGGAGTGTTCTTAGTTATAAGTCTATTCATTTCTCTGCCTCCTCTGACCATCTATATTTCCATTTTGAAAATTTCTGGACCACTTTGAGATAGTATCTATAGGTACCTTTTTAGGCTAAGGCATCACTATGGGGTCCACATGAAAAGAAAAAAAGGCTACAGGATATATATTTAATTGAGAGATTCATCATTTATTAAACAAAGATTTACATTTAAAATTATGTTTCTTATTAATCTAGAATTAATGCTGTCTGATGAATTATTACCTTGGCTTTCTCAGACAAGCTACAGAAGCAATTTAAGTTCATGATACTTTAATGGTGAAGAAATCTAGTTATGAAAACAGTGAATTTCAACTACATAAGCAGAGCCCACAGAGATAGTTTCAGTGTTTACTGTGACTATTTATAAGAAAGCAAATCAGCAACCTCAAATTCTGCTTCTCCTACTTCCATACCTTCAAGATTTCTGAACTGTATTTTACCCACACACACTTCCATATGCAGCACTTTGTCCCAATTGTCTGACATTTCAGGCATTGCTTGAAGAGCTTGTCCTTTTATCAACCAGGTGAATTTTAGATGGCAATCATGACAGACTAAGGAATCAAATGGAGGGATTAATAATGCATTGCCTTCCATGACAACAGCAGAGCCTCACACACCTCAGGCTGTCATTACGTGAGTCACTCAGCGCTCCTTGCTCCACTCAGCAGCAGATGGGAGGAAGGAATTATGCAGTGCACTGAGGTCTTCTGAAAGATGCTCTCATTTTTAGGAAACCTGTGTGCTTGTGTACAGAAGTTTATAGAACAGACTTCCAAGCCCGTGTAAAGTCCTTTTGTCTTCACTGGGGCTTTAGGCAAGCAAAGACATTTCTCTGATGGAATGGGAGCCTATTAAATGCAAAAATAAAACACTGAAATATAAACTGAAAATCACAAACAACAACAAAAGCATCCCAAAGTACCCATCACAAAGTCTCATAAAAGCATAGCACTAGGAGTGACAGCATGCAAATACTTTAAAGAATATAAGTACACATAAATACACTCACAGCTATATTCTAGCTCAGAAATATGTAAGATGACTTCTCAGATTTTGCAGATGCAAAACCAAAAGAAAATATGCTTGCTTCTGCCTTCTCCTATGAAATGCGCCGAATTGCTGTACTTACACGGTTTTAAGGCAGATTTTTTTTTCCAGAGGCACTTCATCCTTCTGAATGTAACAAAGCCCAGACACCACCTTTTATCAAATACTCAGCAACTCAGGTGCTCCAACATTTTCTGAACACACCTGCACAAATAGCTGCTGACTGCCACTTCGTAACAAGGAATGTCACGCACCGTTGATGCTGGGAAAAAACATTTGCACCCCCTGTAAAACAGCATACTCATCCACAGGAGAGCATAACAGGCATTCCTAATGTGAACAGAGGGCTAGAAATTCCTGACTAACTCATTTCAGCTCTGCCACAGAACAATGCCTCTGTATTTAGATTCATTGAAGAGTCAAACCTGAAGTAAATTAGAGTTGAACTATTCTGCAATACAACTAATATGCTCTAAAACATAATTTTTAAGGATGTTCACCTTCTTTTGATATCTCACTATTTTTCTGGTTGTCTCACTTGAGAAAGCTCTAGTCCACCTAGATCAGCAGTAAATGAAGGAGTATCTTCTCTTTTAAAAAATGGACATGAAGTGTGGGATCTAAAGCAGGTACACAAGAAGAATGACTGGGCTATGAAGGCCTTAGAAGGAAGCTCTTGGTACGTTTTTTACCAATTTACCAACAATATATAGCTATAGCTCTTATGCCATCTCCTCTCTGCCTTCAATCTGAACTCATCATACTTGGATGACCTTTACATACTAAGCCAGATACAAAAGAACAAAGAAATAACAGTTCTCTTCCACAAGGAAAAAAAAATACTTTTACTAACACTGAGCATTCTACCAAGGACTTGAGTAAAAAACAAAGCGTATTTCACTTTCGAACCTACTCTTGCTTTTTAAACCTTCTCAAATGCTCTGCTTTTGACAGCTGCAATTAATTGCAGCAGTAAGACACTGAAGACCCAAAGCACTCTCTTCTGTGCACTCTGCTTAGCTACATAAAACTTCATAAAGCTCAGCAAGAACAACTCAGTGAAACCCTTCATTGCCTTGGACTGATGGTGAGTCGATGGTGTCCTACTGGTACTTACAACGGTCAGAGGGAATGTCTGTTTCACTGTTCGGCATCACCACCCTTGTCTCACTCTATCAGTAAGTCAAGGTAATTCCATATTGCCGCAAACAAAAAAATACAGAGCTGATATCGACAGCTTTCCTTTATTTACCCCAGCATACAACCAAGAGAGTTAGGAAGCTAACTTCCCACCCACAATGCATTTGTGCTTGTAGCAGTGTCACCACACAGTATTTTCCATGCAAAAGATAACAAAGCTGCACGGTACTGAAGGATGAGGCTGCATGGGGGCTAAATGACAGAAAGTCCATATTCCGGCATTCCTCTGCAGCTTAATCCAGCCTGCGTGGTAACAGACCAGGCCAGAGCAGCCTCTGTACTTAAAACCTAAGACACTCTTAACACCTCAAGCAGCAGCGTGTGGCATCAAGGAGATAAGCAGAGCAGGAGGACTGCAACCCTTGTGTGACCAGTCCCACCAGGCAGACCTTCTGCGGGTGTGAACTGAGAAAGTTCACTGCCAGGTGCCTGAACCTATTCATGTGTGTATGTCAGTAAATAAACACGTGAGAACACTCTAGCTTCACCTAATGACTAACGTGGCTGTTACCTGAGAATAAACTCTCCTTTTCTAGATGGGCGCTCATCTTTTCCCTTGCCTTATGCACTTTCTCTGGTGAAACTCGGGCAGCCTGTGCTAACAACTTCTGAGACACAGAACCACCGTTGTAAGAGCAGCTATAGCTGTTCTGCTATATAGCGTTCTGTCAGCCCCACCTGGGGCACCGCGTGCACTCCCGTACCGGAGTAAAACGAATAGCTCGAATAAACAGCCGCTCCTGCCGACTCCGAGCCGTGCGGCCGGGCTGAGCTCCCGCTCCTTCCCTCAGTTTACCCCGCTACT
>WEIT01004274.1:2208-55146 GCA_013389985.1 Dryoscopus gambensis | reverse complement strand
TCTGAAGTGAACTCCCCATTCAGACAGTTTCCTGACGTGTGTTTATTTCCTCAGCTCTCTCCTGGTGTTTAACTGTACCAATATTTCCGTCATCTAGTACTGAGCTTCTGGGTCTAACAATAATGAGAAGACAGCTGAAATATGAAAGTGGAGCCCTCCTGGAAGCCGTTTAAAATCTATCAGTCTGACATAAAAGAGGATGTATATAAAATAGTACTGTATTTAGATTTTTCCTGACCTGAACAGGTAAGAAACTTTTATGGGATATTCTCCCCCTTTTTCCTCAGATATTCTAGCTTTGAAGAGCATTTTGGATCACAGAATAGAGGAATGACTTGGTTGCTGTTTAGTCCCTCCATTACTGTTGTACTGGATGCAGTTCACCATAAGGCTGAGTATCCCTCTGCAGTTATGAGGATAATAACAAGTTGCAGAATGCAGAAGTTTGTGTGCTTGAACAATGAGAGCGGTGACTGCTAACACCATAGAAAATCTAAATTCTGCTGAGCTAACTGCACTGACTGGTTTAGACTTCCTTAAGTAGTTAGATAAATTAACATTACTTCTCCATGTGTGTTGCAACTCAGTTGTCATATCATATCAGAACAAAACAGATAACTTCTGTGCATTTCTGGAGTAATGTTGGCCCTTATCAAGTAGTACAAATATTGTTGCATCCAGGCTCAAGCAGGTCATGATTTATTATTTCATACCTATTTTTTGGACCATAAACTACAGCATCTTTCTGGCCCATGGGCTCCTTGACACACTGGGCCAACTTCTGTAAAAATTACAGATTCTAGGGACTAGGGGGGAGGAAATGATTGCGAAACTATTGATCATAGTTGACTATTTTAAGAAAAGGACAGCATGAGAGAAGCAAAACAGAGATAATGGGCTTCAGTAAAGCAGATGTTGATAAAATTTGTGAGAGGATTCTTTTGGAGGGATAATTTAAGGATAAAGAAGTACAGGAAAGATAGCAATTATGGAAAGAAGCTGCGTTTAAGACACAACAGCAAATTATTGTGCTGTGAAGGAGAAAGGAATCAGCATAAGAACAAATAGCTGCAGCAGAAGCTCTTTAAAGTCTTGAATGTTAAAAAGGGATTTATTAACAAATTAGGAACAAGGACATCTGGCTAAAGCTGGGTAGAAAAAAAATAGAGCAAAAGTGTATGGTTGAGCCCAGATAGATAAACTACACAATGACTTACTACTATTGAGGGTGATAAAAATTAATATGAAAAGATTGTATGAACACTAACAAAGCAGAAAAAGGCAAAGTAAAATTCTGGCCCATTCCTTAATAGGCAAGGATTACAAATAATAGGCCATGATGAGAAAGCCAAGATATTTAATGACATTTTTGCTTCAGGCATGACATAAATTGTTAGCAAATGCCTAAAGCATTTAGGTTGTTTACAAGAGCACAGAGTAGGGAAAGAAGAGGTTAGAAAACATTTAATGTGTTACATATCTTGAAGTTAAAGTGGCCTGATAAAACTGACCCTGGAATATCAAAGAAACTGAAGAAATATCTGAACCAGTAACACCCATTGGTAACAAAAGAAGAGAAGGTTCTCTAGGAACTAGAAGAAAACCCACAGGACCCATTTTTCAAAATAGGAAAAGCAGGATTCAGGGAGAGACCGAGTCTATAAGTGTTATCCTGAAAGATACACAAGAATCAATGTATAAAGTACCTAGAGAACCATAAGCTAACAAAAACAGTCAAAGTAGATTTGTTAAGAATAAATCATGTCTAACTAATGGTTTCCTTCTTTGATGAGATAATTGTTCTCATGGATAAGGGAGAAGCAGTATACACACCTTTACTCTGCTGAGGCTTTTGGCATGGTCCCATCTAACATGCTCTAAAGGAAGAAAAAGGAACATATACCTACCCAGGGCCACGGTACAGTGAGCACACACTCGCATGCTTTGAGGTTAAACTGGGAAGGCATTACATGCAGAGCTCTGTAGAAATCATACTTCTACTCAGCATTTTCATCAACAGCATGAATTGTGAAACACACAAGTGTTCAAACAACATGAGGCCACGAGGCAATACAAGATCTTTGAGACACAGGATCAAAATTCAGAACCATATTGAGAAACAGCACAAAAGGCCCAAAATCAACAAGGGAAAATTCAGTATTTGAATACGAGCACTTAATCTTGGGAAAGGGAAATTAAAATACAAATTATAAAATGAGGAATGAAGGTGCGTGGTTGTTCTTGTGGAGCTGTCTAATGGCACCATGACAAATGATACTGCCATAATATGATACTGTTACAAAACTAGGCAAATCACATGCTGTGAGGCGCTGACAGAAGTGTTGTGGGTAACATATGCAAGGTAATTATCCTTCCCTGCTTGACCCTGGGATGCTGACACTGGCATGGAACAGTTTTGGACACTACACTTTCTCAAGTGTTGCCAAACTGGGAGGAGTCCAGAAGAGGGAAATGAAAAAGGTAGGAGGTAGAGAAAGCATGGCCAGAAAACAAGAGCCAAAGTCGTGACTTTTGAGAAAAGATTGGAAGAAATTTCTTTGTTTGATATAGAAAAGAGAAGAGTAGAAACAAGATGTAATAATAATCCTGTATTCAAGGCCTGTTAAAGAGAAGGATGGTAATTTGTTCTCAAAGACCCTTGCAAAACAGACCCTGATGAACTCAATGATTTTGCGTTGCAGATATTTTCTGGTGTGGTATTAGAAATTTATCTGTGGTGCAGTGCCTAAATATGCTACACAAGAGAGTGTTTATGGAAGGATTTTAAAATCAGGCTGGACAAATTTTTAGACATGGTCCAGGTATAATAGCCCAATCCTTCAGAGAAGGAAAAAGGACTTTCAGATCCCAGGATGCCCTTACCAGGCTTGCATTGCCATTATTCTATTAAATTAAGACCAGGAACACAGCAGGATTTGACTTTATTATCTTTGCAGAAAATTTTCAGTTCCAAACTTGCAAATATGCAAGGCTATTTTAAGGCATCTTTTGTTTTATATGGATATTAGACAACCACAAGTAAGAAAGGAATGTGATTCAATATTTTTCTTAAACTGTCTTTGATTTGGGGCCACTTAAGGAATAATGATATGTGGAGAACAAGATGTAATTAAGGAACTGTAGGAGGCCTGTAAGGAATTAAATCTGGTGTGTGTAATGAAATCCCAGTAACTTCAGCAGGCCGGTTAAGCTGGTAGCCTCGCTGGCAGAAATCAGGCTAATTACACCTACCCTGGAAGTCCATTCTTAGGGTTGCTGTGGAAGAGAAAATGGAGCATAAGACAGAACACAACCTTAATGTGAAAAACCAAGTATACAAGAAATGGAAAGGCAAGGAGAACTGTAGGAAATCCTGAAGACCTTAAGAACCAGAAGCAATAGTAGAGAAATATGTTTAAGCCCAAAATCTTCTCTGTGTTTTTCATAGAATCACAGACTACCCTGAGCTGGAAGGGACCACAAAGGTCATCAAGTCCAACTCCTGTCTCTGCACAAGACAACATCAAAAATCACACCACATGCCTGAGAGCGTTGTCCACATACTTCTTGAACTGTGTCAGGTTTGGTGCTGTGACCACTTCCCTGGAAAGCCTGTAACCTGGGCAGAGTCTGTAAAGGTTTCCAAAATTGTCATTTACTTTTTGTATTCTCCATTCGTGGTCTAGAAAGGTGGTTACTGGAGGACTGTGACCGTAACCGTCTTGGGAAGCTGTCACTTCAGTGTTGCTCCATTTGTAGGATCTTTCCCAAATAAAGGGTCTCTATGTAAAGATTATGCCAGTGCTGGTTTAATCAGGTCTCTTAATGCAGCAGCAGCAAAAGGCATTGCTTACTAGCTGCTGCAGATTATGCATTCATCAGAAGAGTCCTGGGGCTTTGAACGCCAGTGGTGGGGCCCCAGATGTGAAATGCGATACAGGAGTTACCTATGAACAGCAAAATGTAGCGCCCTTCTTCCTTAGCTGCTGGATCCGTGTACACCATGCAGTGGCTCTGAATGCTGCTGACAGCCTTGGAGGAGGGAGGCTTCACTGACAGCAAACTGTTAATGTGAAGCTTTGGCTGGTGCACCAACACAGCCTCTTCCAGCCAACCTAAGGGTGCTTACTTAAGTGCAGTGCAGAGGACAAGTGTCTCTGCAAACACAGCGTCCCTCCTGGGACCTCATCTCCCAGGCACTGCAGCCTCGCCCAGTCAGAACTGACCCTCAGAGACGAGCTGATGGAGCAACAAAAAGGACAGAGCTCTTCTCACCCCACCTGGCAACATGGTAGCCAGGAGCCTTACAGTGTGGCACCTGGGCTTCCTTCCCCCAAACACTTTCCCAATTGCAACATTTGCATCTGTTTGAACCCCTCTTTTGTGGCAGCACTCCTCCAAGGACAGGCACCTTGGGATCTCTGCATCTAACATGAGTCCCGGGGCTGAATCTAGGCTACATGCCTCCTTTTACATGGGGAAGGCAAGTGAACAACCTCAGCAAAAGAAGTGGGTCTGGGATGCAAATGAAGCTGCCCCATCGTCTGGGGCAGAAAGTTTTCCCTTTCCCACTCAGTGACTAACATCCTGTAGCCACTGCACCCTGAATCTTGATGCCTGACACAAGAGATCCATTACAATAAGGTTTCCCCTCTTTAGCAGAAAGCCTGGCATCTGCTATGGTATGCTGCTTAGAAAAGGCACAGAGTAGGAGGGAAGGAAGAAGCTGTTCTGAGGCAAGTATGTTTTCTGAGAAATCTTCCGAAGCAAAAGGAATTAAGTTTGAATGAGTTCTAGCTTTATTCCACATGAATCTCCTGACTGTTAGTCTGGAGTCATTATCCTTAAACACCAGTGAGTGCAAATGCCCTTCTTAGCCTTCTGAGCAAAGGCAGGGAAGTACACAAGTGTTGACATGCCCCTTGGAGGAGCAGCAATAGGTAGTGGGCAATAAGAGTTGGGTAAGGAGGTAAAGGCTTTAGCATGTGGGATTTGTTAAATCTTTGTTCTTAACCAAACTCCTGCTCTTACTGAGAAAGGAAAAAAATCTTGATATTTCTGCTTGTAGCTGAAGCTAGCAGAATATCTGAAATACCTGATATGTGTCTACTCTGGTTTACAGGGACTCAAGAATCCCATGTGTTGTATGCTTGGGGATGAAATAGAGCTAGGCCCTAAGGCACAGTGACCTGTAAGTCTTAAATGTGTCCACTTGATTTTTGAAGAGACAGAAGCAGCCATAAGTTCAGCATCTTTGCCTTATAAAGCCTGAGGCTTTGAAGAGTTATTCAAGGCCATAATTAATCTTGTACCTATGATGAGTTAAACAGAAGGATTTTTTTGCTTAACGGAAATAACGGCAAAATTTTGCTCCTGTCAAGAAAGAACACATGGTATCTTAATTAGCTAAAGAACAGCGTTAGTTAGCTCTTTTGCTAATGGTGCCTCAGAAGATCTCACTGACCATCAACGATAAAATAGGCAAAGCCTTAACATATATAGGACATATTATTTCTCTACAAAGGGGAGGATTTATGCACAGTGCTTACTTTAAACTTTGGATATTCTTCTTACTGTATTGCAAACAAATCCTCCCCCATTAATGAGTAAGACTAAAATTTAAGAAAAAGCCTTTTAGTCTGTAATTTCAAGCACCTCAACAGAGAAAATTTAATATGCAATGATGTGATCTCTGTTTTCTGTATCTGAGATGCTCATCATTGCACCTCCAGACAATGAAGTTGCCTGTGCTATAGCCAGTTAAACTCATATTTTCTTGAAGATAGGTGGAGATTTGGCCAACACCCAGCAGCGCACTTGCTGGAGAACATGATCTGCTTATCTTCCTCATATCAGGAACTATTGAAGATACATCTACTCTAAGAATGTGCTGTGAATCAGTACGAGCATCTCTATTTATCTAACAGTAAATTGAGCATCTTTTGTAACAGGAGTGCTACAGAGAAGGGAGGAAAGATTTATAACAAGAGAACACTGATAATTTGCAAATACTGAAAAACTCAACAGGATGTGGGAGCATGATTCCCCCCCCCCGCCAAGCTTAATCATCATCATCAGTGATTAAAACTTGCCTATTGCATGTAGAATCTTTTAGCTGGGATTTAATTAAGCAATTCTCTCAATGTAAAGCAAAGCAAGTTAAAATTTGATTTGAGCTTTCCTAAGTGTTTGGCATTTTTATAGCTCACATGACTAAGATTCAAACAATGGCATTTTTATCTTGAAATCACAAAAAAAGATTCTTAATAAATGTCTGAATAAGATCAGCTGAAAAATAAAGAAACACCTTACATAAATGGCTACTTTCCTGATTTCACCAACAGTAAAAGTATTGTGAAAAGAATTGAGAAGACTCAGTTTTAATGTATTTTGATGTAATAAGAATTTCTTTTGCTGCTTCTTTTTTTTCCTCTAAGTTTACCAATTAATCTCTGGCATTCAGATTTCTATGGTTAAAACAGACTGCTTAGCATCTTTGTAAGTAATGCAAAACAAAGAGCATCACAGAGCAATGTCTGCAGCTAGCAGAGAACTTAACTTTGAATTATAGCATGTTTCAAAAAGACATCTTGGCTTGTTTTTCTCTTTATTACAAATTCTATTTGATTGCCTCAGTCCTTGTCAGTAGGTGTTTTGGATTTTATTAGTGCTTCAGCATACCAACAAAGTATCTTTCATTGAAAAGCATGCATGTGTTGCGGTGGCTAAGTCCACATTACACCCTCTGTGTTACTATGAGGTGCTCTCTCCGCACACCACTGTGCTAGAAAGTTCTCCCTTTACCGAGACCCCACTGGCCCCTGGTCCTTTCCCCCATCCCCTCCCCCCTCCCACTGGCCCCTGTTATGTCACTCAAACTTGCCTCTACCGCCTACCCTCAGACTACTGGCTTGTGATGCTCTGCCCGCTCCTGGGACCCTCTGGGATAAAATCACGCGTGGGCTTTTGTTCTTTGTTCTTTGCCTCTGTTTATCTTTGAGTGCGTTGGTTCCAATAAATGCCTCGGAATTGCACACAGAGAACCCCTCTTGCCTTTTCGTCTCTGGTTTGCTCATAGACTGTGTGCGTGAGTGACTGCTCATGACTACCTGCGAGGGTGAGATCGTGTGCACGTGTGGGTGCTGGCAGAGTGCCGCCAGAGCGTTCCCACGAGGGATCCTGTGGCAAAAATGTGGCATTGATCCACCGACACCACCACACTGCGAAATGCATGTGACTCCTCTTCTAAATAAAAGATGCATTAACTTTATGAAAGTTAAGATGTTCGTTTTACACATAGTATTGTGGCAATATCAATTAATTCCACATCTGATAGCAACATCAAGAAAGAGCTAAATGGGCACACAGAGATCCTAGTGATGCTCCCATTTTATTCAGGGTGAAGGTTGAAGGGTGTTGGTATAACAAGAAAAGCATCTTGTTTTTCTCTGGTCTGGCCTCTCGTTAGACACATTGATTTAAAAAAAAAGTTGCGTATGCTTGTGACAACTTCAGAATTTGCAGTATTAGGTAAAATATTAGAAATTTATTTAGAAAGTGTATTCTCCAATAGGTCTGCCTATAGCAGAAAAGATTGACCTTAGTGGCAATTCCTCCCCTATCAAAGGTATCACATTGCTTTTGGAGGAACCATTATTAACAACATCAAACTTCTATTGATGGTGACTATGAAGAGCTCATTGATTGTGAAAGCTGGTTACAATCTAGACCATCTCTAGATTTTACTTTGTGTTCAGTGGAAATTCATTCTTGTGCTATTTTTGGTCTACTAACAACATTAGTGATGTGATATTTTCTGCCTGCTGCCTCCTGGTTTGTCAGTGTTGTGGGTTTTTTTATTCTTGGTATTTGAGTTGAGTTTTCATTGCTTAAATGACCTCTCTTTATTCTTTTTCCTCTCCCTTAAAAAATAAATACTTCCCCATCTTCCACTTGATCAAGGCTTAGAAACCCACTGCCTTGGGTGTTTTCAGTCTCTTGAGTTTAACCTTGTTTGTCAGGATTCTTGCCAAGTGCCTCAGGATGCAAAAGAATCACAGACACATTATCTGGGAAAAGATTTTGTGTTCAAGCTCTGACTGGATTGACTTACTGGTTGTATAGCGTACTAGGGAGTACACATTCACTCATCTGTCTTCAAGTCAGGACTTCAATTAAGATCAGGAGAAGCAAAACTTAAGATTTATGTTCTAATAGAATTGTCAGGTATGTTCTGTTTGCCAAATTTTTTAGTTCTTTTTCATATGCTCAGTATTTAAGTGGATGTTTTGATGTTTTCTGATGCCTAATGTTTTCTAACAAATTGAATGGCAGTGTCATGTTCAAACTAATAAAATGCAACAAAAGTTGTCTGATCACAGCACAATTTGTAATTCAATTTTCTTTACTTCTAGTTTCTAACTTCAAGATGAGGTTAAAGATGCTAAACCTAATCTTCCTAACCTGAAGATTGGATCCAAATCTTGCCCAATCACAGGTGTATCGCTTGGATATCCTCTATAATAGTGTTAGTAAAACCCATGCAATTTCACAGGGATCCTTTGTCACATGGAAGGAAAATGCCTTTTTGGTGACATTACTACCAAGATAACATGTGCCAGACAGACAACATAGGCCAAAATCATGGGTTTTGCAAGATGCCAATACACCCATGTAGTAATTCTCATTTTTCCTAAATTTCATGTGCTCATGTCCCTGCACTGCCATTTGCTATAGTATTTGAACTTTCCAGCCATACTAATTTTCTTATAATGAATACTACCAAGTCCTTGCTTTAAAAAAGGTGAAGATTGGTGGCTTGGATACTGTGGGAGAATTAGAACTCAAATGGAGTCATTGGAGTATCTGGAGCCAAGGACAACTAGGGGAGCTATTAATATTTTCTTTGGCACTTGGCAGAACTGAGGATGTGAGATTCTGGGATACTAAGTCTCCCATATATAGGAACCAAGGGTTAGGGGAGCTTTAGATCTGCAAGCTGGGAGAGGTTTTTATGGAGGCTTAAAAGTACATGAAATAGGGCTCTGCAAAAAAATCAGTTCATGCCAGCACCGACGTACTTACTAGATCACAAAGCAGTGAAGCTCCTACAGCGTAGCTGCTTCCTCAGGAATGGATGCCCCATCCTGGCAGTGTTCAAGCTCAGGCTGGATGGGCCTCTGGTCTGGTGAAAGTTGTCCCTTTCAGGGGAGGGTTTGAAACTAGGTAATCTTTAAGGTACCTTCCAACCCAAACCATTTTATGATTCTATGATTCATCAAGGCACAGTTTGAAAAACTGAGGATATTTCTATTTTATCCTTCCTTCCTTCTCTGAAGTATTCAATTAGAAGACCAAGTGCAATCTGGCAATATATTATATAAGTATATAAACCACCTTGAATTCCTCACAGCATTATCCAAATTAAAAGCATTCAGTGATTGTCAGATGTTTCATGTTAACCCATATTGGTACTTCCTATATTAGACGTCTATGAAATAACAGGACTTGTATCATCTCAATCTTCAAGTATTTGAGCATGAACATTATTAGGGCTTTACTTTTGTGAAACAACGAAATCTGAACAAAAACAGTTTTCTGATAGTCCAGTTCATCTCATTTACCCTGGATTCAGCCCATCAGAAAGTACCCTGAGGTGCTCTAATGGGCAGTGATACCTCACTTGACTTGTTTGGGGGAGAAGCTTGTGCTCAGAGCCCTCTCAACAGCAATGTGTGATGGAAGACCTATTTTAGATTTTGCACAGTGATGTTTATAGGGGCCAGCTCCAAATCAGCACCCACCTTGATGAAATGCTGATGAAATGAGGATCTCTTTGACTTGCAAAGGATGGAGATTTCCCAACAGCCCTTCATGTTCTGACAGTGTCTGTCCAGACTTCACAGCCCAGTGAGTGTTGCATCCAGTCTGGTGCAGTGAGGGGTATCTGACATGCACAGCCTACTAGCACAGCAGAAGTATCTGCTCACTCAGAATCAGTTTCTCCTGTGAGACCTAAAAGCTCAGTTGCCATTGAAAGCCTTGTTCAGTGGATAACTGCTTTGTTTTTCAGCAGTGGTAAGAGCATGATATTATTTTACTCACATGCCTTCCATCCTTCTTTCTGCCTCTGACAACAGTATTCCTGTTCCAAACTGCTAAGTTATTTTTGCTGAAAATTTCAACAAAAATTAGCAGTTTTGTCAGGCACTGAAAAAGGAGTACAGCCAGAAAACAGAAAACCTGTAGCGCACTGAAAACTATGGGGAATTCTTGCTTAATTTGATCTAAAGCAGCCTCTGTGACTTCCGTTCCAATTACTGTTCCTTTTTGACAAATCAAGGATAACCGATGTAGAATTAAACCACTTGGGAAGAAGAATAAATCACAGTCATCAGGCTGCAGAGTGCTTCATTAAGTAAGTTAATCTATCAGCTTTACATGGAAAAAAAACCAGAAAAAAATTGCCTTTCAACCAAAGCAGTCCTGAGGGGAGAAGGCAACATCAGTGTATAGTATTCAGTGAGTGACAGGATAGAGCTACAGGCTTTGGTTATGAGATCCTCCTCCTCCTCAGCAGGGTGCATGCTTCTGGTTGCTCTGTCAGATCTGGCCTCCCAAAGTACACATGGCTCTAGTCAGGGCTGCATCATAATGCAAAAGAGCACAGGAGTGAGGTCAGAGACTGAGAAGGAATGAGAAACTGAAGGGTCAAGCAGGTGGTGCAAGGATGTGGTGGAAAGGTGGGAAAAAGGTAAAGGATCCCATAAGGTGGAAAAGATGATGGCCTAAACAACAAGTAGAATGAAGATGTGAAGGATTAAAAAGAGAAAAAGAAAAGGCAAACCAACAGCCCAACTTTCTACTACGACTTTGATCAGGAAAAGCTCCTTGATCTTAGCCAAGAGTTCTTTGGTCATGTAACACAAGTAGGCAGTGAGAGTGGAATGAGAGAAAATTGAAAAGCCTGGGCGACACTGGCATTCTCAGAGAGGCTCATCTTGCTTAAGAACTATGATAGTGGAGGCAGATGGTGGTTTTTAGTGTTATATTAAGCTGTGTGAAATGTGATGTGGCAGGGGAGGTGTTAAATGGAACAAGAGGACCAGACATGTTGCTGGTATGAGTGGTACAGCATCCCCATCCTAGTGAGGTGGGGTGGGGAGGAGAGGTATGCTCTTCTCACCACGAGTGGTTCCTTGCACCATTTCTGTTATTGCTGAGCCAAATGATGCTGCAGGATGGGAGAAAGGAGTGAGGGGATTGATGCTTCCATTCCCAGTCTAGATGTGGTTATATTTGGTATGTTTTCTTTGATCTTGATGCTCACAGAAAGTTACATTCTGGTAGCTGGAGAGGCTGCAATCTTCCATGTACAATCAGTACAATTTAAGTACAATCAGACATTTTAAGCTTCTATGGTCCTGAGGTCTCCTAGAGCTCATTCTGAGGATAAACAAGCAGGTCTGTTTTCATGATGCTTAGACTCAACATGTTGGTGATGTCACAATTTTATTTCAATCATTAAACTGAATCCATCTACCTACGTCACATACTTGAAACAGTCGTCAGAAGATGACTTAACTTCTGTCAAACACTAATTCTAAGTAGCAGTGTACCACCACTTTAGAAATTCATCCCAGTCCCCTATCAATTCCATTGGTTTTCCAGATGTATGAATATTTCTCTTTCCTTTCATCCTTGGTTTTAAATATAAACAGATGGAAGGCTTAGAAAAAACAAAAAGGAAATGCTGTATGGTTTCTAGCTACTGGTAAATACCCAGATAAAGTGTCCTCAATAGATTAGAGAAGTAAGCTCTTAAGAAGCTTATCTAGCCTCAACTCCTACTATTTGACCTTTATTTTTTTTCAGAATTAGCACTGATTTGATTTTTCATGAAATCATTTGCTTCCTGAGTGGTCTGTCTTTACATTGTGTGGCTCTGTGTGTTTTGGTGTGGGCTGCTGATGAATGGTGGTACCTCTGAGGATGGCAAGTGTTTAACTACAACTTCAAATACTGGAAGAAGGGGCAAAAGAGGGGGGAACAAATCGTAATGTAGATAATGTGACATGCTGAAAGCTGATGAAGCAGTAGGAAACACACAGATCTTGCGCTAGCATGTGTCTGATAGCAGAACACTTCATCATTTAGAGGAAAGAATGAAATGGGGCTCTGAACTTTGCTGTACTTTGCTCCTTGTTGCACAGGAAAAAATCAACATAAACTTCAGTATACTAGCAAACTGTCTGAAAAAGTAACTCTGCAATTTTTTGGGTCAAAACTTGCAATCAAGGCCTGAAAGTTTTTAAAAGAGTTCATTTGGAGCAGAAAGTCAAATACCCCAAGACACACAACCAGCATATATCAGCACTGCTAACTTCCAGACTAAGCCTGTAAATTGCACAAAACAGATCCACTGTGGAAAACAACTGTCCTGGTAGTCCAGGAGCTTCTATAGTTCCACAGAGCTCTGCATAAGGAAGAACCTCCTTCTAAGAGGCAAGGAGATGCCCTTCAGCCATGCGATATGAACTCAAGTTCTCTTTGAACTTTCTGGTGCTGAAAGTTTCCCTGAAAGATGAGAAAACCTTTTGTATGATGGAAACAAATGTTAGCTACATGCCTCAAAGAAGTAAAAGATGTGAAGGTTGCCTTGTGTGGAGCTGAGATAAAAGCTTCAATGAAAACATTTCAGAAAGTCAATAAATGAACACTGACATCCTTGTATGCAGGCCTGCTTAAATGCTTTCACCTGTATCAACAGATGTATTCTTCTTCCCACAGGAAAGTTTAAGAGAAAATTCCTATTAATAGTAGCCCCTTTTGTGCTTTAGTGTGTGTGTCTTGCAACCATTTGTGCACCACAAAACTGAGAATGTCTTATCTCGTTTGAACAACTCTGCTTTGCTTCCAACACTGTCAGCAAATCATGCTTGAGGAAAAGTTTCTGATATTTCCAGTTACTCATTAGCAACTTAATAGATTTAGTTTTTCACTTGCATAATTCCCTTAACTGACAAACTGTTGAAACTGGTGAACATTGCAGCTGGACCTGTGAATAGCAAATCTTGCTGCTCTTGTTTAGTTTTCAGTGATGCCACCTTATAATTATTTTTTCACTCTGTCATGGTGGTCACTGCAGAAGCCCAAAACCAAAAGAACTGGAGTATTCATAGAGTCTAAGTCTGGCATGTGCTCTATTGTGTCAAAGCCTTTAAAATTTGCATTTGAAATTAACTATGTAATACGGTCATCAGCAAAGTTGTATGACTCTAAAGCAGTCACAACAGTATCAGCCAACAAAGTTTATAAGAAAGTCATAAATTTCTAGAGATTAATTCAGTGCAGGAAGAAACACCTTCTATGAAGACATTACTTAGTATTGAATGGGAAACTAAACTTTATGACCACTTTTCTAAAACAGCCTAAGAAGGTTTATGACAAAAGAGTAAAGCAAAGTTTCCATGAATTAATCAGAACTACATTTTAAAAAAAATGGGAGTCAGATGGTAATCCAACTACTAGGAGACTGTCTAAATGTCTAAGTGTATGTGTGCTTTGAAGACTTGGGTTGTAAGTGACCTAGTTATTTGAAATCTGATTGTAAAAGAGAGACAGCTACTTAGAAGTCTATTTCTCTGAGCCTTCATCAAGGGATAAACATTATGCCATTACAGTATTTTTGATGTCCTTCTAAGAGGAAATATATACAGAATTGTGTAGTTAAAAAATACGGATTTCATTTCAGTTTTACCTTTTGGATGACAATCATAAGCTAGTGAATTGAACTCAGCTTTTATATCATGAACAAATGATTGATGCTCTTATTAGTGGCATGGCAGCAAACCCTGCTGTGGTGAGGCTTCTTGGGGTGCACTTCGGCTTGGGCCTTCAAGCGAGCTACCAAGTTGCCTCCCCAGGATGCCCAGAAGAAAACCAAGTGAGAGCAGTAACCTCAGCAGGGCTGAAGGACCTAGCAGAGTGTGCCAACAAGAGAAATGGTCCCAAAGGCCAGTTTACACTCATCATGGCTTTTCTCATGCCAATGTTGCATGCTTGTATTACCCCAGGAACGACTTCACTGAGCTTCTGTGGACTACTTTACAGAGTTAATCCTGTATGCAGGTCTTCACAGACCCACCTAGGGAATTTCACTCCAACAGAGATGGTGATGTGCCATTAGTCATGCTTTAAAGACTTAACAGGGACATAAATGATGTATAACTTTTTACACAGGTTGTATACACACATATGCATTTCAATAGCATAGTTAGTGCTATTTGAAGTATTTATAGAAGTGCTTTGCATTCAGTGGTGAGCTTTAAAAAAAAAATCTGTGGTTCAGCTGATATCTCATAGGGGTATTTTGAAGCTTTACTACCATTTCCCCTAAGGCCCTTCCCATGATAGCTGCAATACTGAGACATAGAAGGTTAATTAGTGAATGTTTGTAAAGGACTTTGAAGATGAAAAGCTTGTTTTCTTTCTTTTTTCTCTTTTTATTTCTTTTTTTTTTTTTTTGAGCTAAAGATGCTGATGATTATAAAGGTGGGATTTCTGTCAGCTTCTTCGTTTTGCATGCTGCACTGAAGAGGTTTGCTATGAATCCAGTTTGCTGCCAGATTTTCAGTAATTAGTTTACCTGCTTTATCTGCGGCTGCCTTTTGCCATGCTACCCTCTCCCCCATGGACCAGTACTGCTGAGGTGCCGGCTGATGCAGGAGGAGGCTGGGCTCAAGTGCTACCCTGCACACCACCAGCAACCCTACTGTGGGCCAAGTGAAAGAAACTCCTCTCTAACGCCATCAGAGTTACTCCTTGACTTCAGCAAGCAACAGAAACATAAACTTGCAACCCAGGAAATGAATGGAGCTTACTGAACAAGATCTGTGGGGCTAGCTCTTCTCATCTACAAAGGCAACCCACACTGGCATTCTGCTTTGTATAATACATCTTATCCACACAAGATTGAAAAGATGACAGCAGCTCTGCCCCAGGCAAGTTTGACAAAACCTTCTTTCCAGGAAATCTAGTACAAAATAACAACATTTAAAGAGTCAAGTACTAAACAGTCTGCACCAGTGCATCTTATTCATTTAAACACAAGAGCTCAGCAGCAACAACAGGCTTTGAGCCTAATTCTCAGAGCTTCCTGCTGTTTCAATAAAAAAACTTCCCCTTCACTGAACTCATTAGGTCATTCTTCATCTACTACCTACGCTTCCTCAGGAACTGAAGCCTGGAACAAGGCAAACAGCAGTCTCCTTCATCACACAACTTAGTATACCTTCATATTCAGTAAAATTAGCTAATGTTATTCTACCAGCAATCTTGATGGGCCCAATTTATTAATTTTTCATTAATCAGACAACAGCAGTATTGGAAAATTTTATGCCTATACAAGTAGGTTTATGAAACAGCTTATATTGCTGAAAATATGGTTTAGGGCATTTACATATTTGAATGTGTTTATATCTGAGACATGAGGATACCTTGAGAAGATGCAAACAGCAACCATTGGACTTCATCTTAGCCACTGCTAATTACTTGACTGTGTGTAGCTTTGTTTGCCTACATTGCTTCTGCATAGGGTGAAATGCACCTTCCCTATTAAAAAAAAGCATCCAGAGTACTATGGCAAAAACCTACCACTAGAGCAAACCAGTGGTGTTACTGAGTTTGTACTCAGAGCACTGTGCAGATTAAGAATTTTCTAAAATGAAAAAAAAAGTAAATGTAAAATTTCATTTACAAAATGAAAAAAAAAAAAAAAATAAAAGTAAAATTTCATTTACAAAAAGAAAAAAAAAAAAAAAAAAGGCATTTCCTCAGCAAAGAGCCAAGAATCCTCCTTAGCCCAATCTGTCTTAAAGTATTTGTAGTAGAGCAATATGATGTTGGAGAGAAGGCATCTATACGACATAAATAGTTCTGCCTATTTTTCTTGAAATTATATTATAAATTATCACTATTAGTTTATTGAGCACTAATTTCCCAGCACTTATGGGTAAGCAGTCTCTCTATATTTATGTTTTCAATATAAAGAGTGTCCCCATTAGATATTTCAAGGCAAAAATCATGGTCAATATAACACAAGACAAGCCATAAATTCGTAAACTGATACAAAGCCCTGCTGGCTCAGTGGCTGTAAACCAGCAAGGTTCCAGTCAGACCATTTTCTTTTATACTCACTGGAGAGCTGAAGCAGCTCCAGCATCAGGGACTAAGTCTTCTGCTTGGTGAACAGGAGTGACCTGCCAAAAATGTTTCAAGAGTGGCTGGAGCCAGGGTTTCCCTCAAATTTCCATCAGTATTACAAAAATTCTGGCTGGGTGTCATCAGACCGAAGGTCCATGTAGAAAAATATCTTTTCCCGTGGCTAAAAAGTTCATGCTTAATGAAAGCACGTAAAAGAGAAGGCATCCACAGCCTTGGGATAATTCAGTTTATAATGAACCTATTTATTCATTTCCTGTTAGCCTCTAGGCAATTTTTTGTTATTTCTTGGTGTGAGAAAGTGTAAGTTTGAGTTGTGATCATTAACTGAGTTTGAAATAGATATTAATAGAATAGCAGTCTTTCATCCAAGAAGGTTTTCTGAGCAAACATTTTGAATGATATCTCCAATACAAAGTAACCCAGCATTGAGGACGAAATAGCACCTCTGAGCCCATTAAAGACTCTTTGAAATAATACCCTCTCTATGTAAGCAGCTGATAGGCTTGCAAGATAGGAACTTGCACCCTGCAAGAGGATATATATGTACCTGTGGCTTGTTCTACCTGCTGCACAAACGTTTTTGCATGGAAGTGTGAGACCAGAAGACTACACATCCAGCATCTCTCTTCAGAAGGCGCACGTGGTACAGGGATCTTTTTTTCCACCCAAAATCTAAGAGGCCTGTTTCAAAGGGACCTAACTGCGCTGAGTACCTACAAAACCCTGCTAAGAAACATGCAGCCTGCAGCAGTCTGTGATTCAGCTACAGAGCTAATACTTGTGTAATTGCACTGATCCTTTGATTAAGAAACTGTATAAAAGGCTGCCATCACCTCTGCTGAAGTCATAATTATGGGCTCAAAAATCGACTTCTATGGGTACTTCCTCCAAACTGTCTCCTGCTAAAGCCCACGCTGCTTCTTCTCACTTCCAGGCAGGACCTACAGTCACTTCTCTTCCTGTGGCAGTGCCCCATGGGCCTCTTGCTGGATCATCCTCCACTAAATAATATAAGTCCAAAAGACCATCCAAGGAGCAAATCTACCTAATCCTGTCCAAAACATCTCCAGAGGGCTCAAACCTTCGTTGCAAACCAAAATAACAACATGTGTAAAGGGATCTAGTTAAAAGTTTAGGAAATAAAATGCCATTTGTCTGCACATTTTTGGTCAGTCAACCATGACCAAATTCTGGCACAGATTTATTTTAAAGAAAATACCTGTTTTCCCAAGTCAGTCAACCAGTATCTGACAAGTCTCTTAGCTCAACCCTCTACCAC
This sequence comes from Dryoscopus gambensis, assembly GCA_013389985.1. NCBI lineage: Eukaryota > Metazoa > Chordata > Aves > Passeriformes > Malaconotidae > Dryoscopus > Dryoscopus gambensis. Next base: position 37,643 of record WEIT01004274.1, on the reverse strand, counting down.
ATTTTCTTCAAATCCTTGAAAAATATACAATTCTTCTATCCTGACAGCCCTTTACAGTCCTGCCAACACCTATTTGCTCCCTCCTCTTAGGCCATCCTGCACTAGACCGGTTGTGTTTCTTTATCTCATTCTTTTTAAAATTTAAAAAAAAGAGTTATTTTTACTACCTGTGTGTAATAAGCTTTCCCACCTTCCAGACTCCTTGTAAGACTAAATATGAGTCGCATACTGTGAAGCAGACAAGTTCACCTCCCTCCAAGGTGTCTCCATTATTTCTTCGGATAGTCTTAATGTCCAACCTACACCCTCTTGTCTCCTTCCTCTGGCTTCCCCCTTGTAAACCAGCCTGGTGGAAATCCTCTGATGGAGCTGGCCCAGCTACCAGCATTTCAAAGGGCTCATCTCTGGCTAAATAATTACTTTTAGCTTTCCAGTGAGCATTGTCCCTCTGGGAGAATTGGCCTATTGATCTGCACCAGTTTCTACTGAAGGAAAGCATTAGAAAGCCAGTGCAATTAGCACTCTGACAAAGTTGCTTACAAAGATGAATTTGGAATCAGTGTTACCTCTAATAAATATTGCCTAACCACACTTGGTTTAATTACATATAGATCCCTGATTCTCCCAGGAATTGCCTGGTGCCTGCCTGCCTTTTGTGTTGGTTTCAAGTGCCTATTGGAGGCAGCCTGACCATCAAGTAACTATGAAGGTGTCCCTTGCTGCTGCCTCCCCTGTGGTGGGGGAAGGCACCCTGTTGGTACACAAACTCTTCCTCATCAGGCTTTGATAAGAGACAGGGGAGAAAGCAGCCTGGCTTTTGGGAGCAGGGCAACTGTTAAGATCCAGTTTAAACCCAGAAGAGCAAAGAAAATTAAGTCTCTGTGTACAAAACAGAAAGAACTTTGAAGGTTCAAAATATACCCAAAAAACATGATTAAAATTAGATGAGGTTAGATGCTGGTGCCAAAAAATTGATATATTTTATTTAATAGTAACAGACGCAAAGAGAAAGAAAGAGAAAAGAAAGAAAAACATAGAAAAAGAAGTGTGAGTTGGGGGGGTGAGGGGACAGGGAGAGGATGATGGGGTTTAGGTGGAAGCTTATCACACATTCAGGGGTCCCAATGACATCTCGTTGCTCCCCTCCATCTGGTCTTGTGGTGGTGAGGGTCCCCCGCTGCCACTGCCACGCTGCCACATGCTGAAGAGTGTAGAATCCCGTGGATTAATACACACTTTGGGCAGGGGGGAACGCCCAGGTGCCTCCCTTGCAGGGGGCTAGGTTGACACTGTCCCGTGCAGCACTGAGGGTCTGTTGCATCATCTCTGGTGCTCTGGTGCAGGGTCTGGGGACCCTTTTTTGGGGGCCTTTGATGGACCATGACACCCTCTCTGTCCTTCATGTGGATGCAGCTTCTCCCCGGGTGGAGGGCCCCTCAGCTGGGCTCCTCTGCACGGTGGAGGATGGGCAGTCACTGCACCTTTGACCAGAGGCTTTCCCAACACGAACCCAAAGCCTCTCTCCCCCCACCCTTTGGTGCGAGGGTCTGTTCGAGCCTGGCAGCTGATAGCCCTGGGGCTGTGAGCTCCACACCTGAGCTTGTGCTCTGTGAATGTTCCCAGCTCCGAGTTGTTACTTTATCTTATCTTCATCAGCGAGCAGTCCAGGGCCTCATTCCGAAGGCCTCTTCAGGGTGTGGTGGTATTTTCTGCAGTTTTTGTAATACAGTTTTACTGTGAGTCCTTCATGAAAATATTTAAATCATAAACTATAATATTTCAGTCTCTGACAGCAACTGCGTGTGCACTCTTGTAATGTTACATATTGGTTACAGACGCATGCCTTGGGGCCATGTCCTAAAGTTGCCAGGTTTTGGCACACAGACATTTTGCTACTTTCCACCACTGATACAACTCATGTCTGATGGAAACTAGGTTTGTTAGCTTAGCACTCAAACCCCAAGAATAATTCAAAGTCTCACTTGTTTACAAGACTGTTCCAGCATCATCATTCACAGCAGGGAAAACATGAAGTGCCCAGATTTTTTAGGCAGATCCCCACTGGATTCTAAACCAATAAAACAAGTACTAAAAATAAACTTGCATTAGCAAGTCCTACGGGTCAATACACTAACTTTTAAAAGTATGTAAAGGCAGTGTTTGCATTAGGCAAAACCATGGCTTTTCTAAAACTGTCATTCACTGAAAATAGCCTTTTTTGTTTCTGCGTTGCGTTAAACCCATGCTGGAACATTCCCATCAGATACAAAAAGGCTGGATGAAGAATTCTCCCTACCAGCAATATAATGATAGCAAACCAAACATGAACCTAGATCTCTTTGTTCTGATACAGCCTATTTGCATTACTTCAAGATTCTTTACAGCATCATCTGCACAATATTGCTTTTCTTGCAAGACATGAAGAAACCCAGTAACTGAGAATTAGGGAAATAGAGTTATTTACAGTAACAGGCACAAGAGCTTCTGAGGGCAGGAGGATGCCACACTTGTTATGATGCTGTCACTTGTACACTCGTCACCAAGGGGTACAGTCATGTCCTTTCATGTACATTGCTATGTCAGAAGTCAGTTCTGTAGTGCATGCAATTGTCTCGCAAGTCTGCTAAAACTAAGCTGCCAAAGAGAAGGATTAATTTTCCGTTGGATCAGTGCAGCAACTCTTTCCAGCAGCATCCCATACGTAGGTTGGATTAAATGTACCATGAATCTGTACTCCAAATGGACTGGAAAATAAATCGCCTACGCAAGCTCATTTTTTCAGCTCCGTTTGCTGGGAGACTTATTTTAAAGCTGTGTGCACTGGACAGAGTTTCTTCCTTCCAAGAGAGGGCACCATCAGCTTTCCTTCTGCTGCTCTTTGAAGCAGGGGTAATAGGAATAGTCCCACGCAGGCTTTGCAAGCTTGGGTTCCTTTTGGAAATCTCAGCTGCAGATGTGTTCTATGAGTGCCCCATAGGATGTCTGGCCACAGGGGCAAGGGCTGTGCCTGAAGGATCCCACCACTGTGCTGTGCCAGAGCTGCGTTCCCATGACATTTATGCCTAGCCTGGCTTGGTTTGACCCAGCATGGCCTGGTCTGCACGGACAGTGGTAGAGGTTGCACATTGCTGTATTTCTTACTCACGACCAGTAAATTCACACAGAGATCCTCAGCTTTTGATGATTTAACAGGCTCCAAGAGCTAGATGGGAATCTATACAACCAGCTGTGATCCTTACTAGCTGTACTTTGGCTTGCTAAATCAGTGCCAGGACAAACACTGCTAAATAAAAGCTGTCTGTGAGACAAGGATATCCATCTCTTGTATCATCATCGCTCCTATCTGAGAAGGACAGTGTCCAGTGAAGTCTAGTGCAATCCATAAATCTGTGCCCTTTCAAAAAAGAAAAGGAAAAAAGGTGCAAACATACAATACATACATACAATATAGGAAAAAGACAACAAACACTGCACTATTTCTCAGCTAGTTCAGTTTCACAGGGCTCTAACTCACTGAAGGCAACAGTCTCTGAGGTTAACACACACATTAAATAACATTTCTTCTGCTCTCTTCAGAAAGAAAACACATTTTTAAGTAAAAAGATTTCTGCAACAAGAGCTCTGGTGTTGAACTTCACACAGATGGTGCTTATTATAGAGATTTCAGTTCCCAACAAACAAGTTAAAGCACCACCTGATCTGCAGTTCCAGCTGCTCTCTCAAATAAACAGCAGCAATAATCCACATTGTGGGATTGGGACTTTACTTGCTCCATATATATTCACAGATGGGTGCCAAGCAGGCCACCTCATGATGTGGTGAGCAGGATCAGCCACCTCACTGAGCACCCTGAGCAGGACATGTCCCTTTGTGCCTGCCCTGCCAGTGGCACCCTTCCTGGGGGTCTGCAATGGGTCTGATGCAGGTCTGACATAAGAACTGAGCCCATCTCTGACAACAAACATAATACCGCTTTAAGGAAGCCGAGTCACCTTCACTGCTGTTCCCACCACCCACCTTTGGCCATTGCAAGGCCCCTCTTTCTTGCCAGACCCATGCCTGGTACGAACACCTCTTATTAAATGCTGCTGCACAAGCATTGCCCCAGTCAGCAGCCTTAGGACAGGAACGAACAAGGACATATGGGAGCAGTTACTGCTGAAATGTGACTGTACCGAACAGTGATGGTGAAGCCCTTCCATGTGCAGTGCTGTAGGTGGCATATGAGTCTGTCTCAGGCGCCATGGTAGGTGGTCCAGCTGTGGCTGTGGGCCTCCTCAGGGCACATTAGCTCTTCTATTGGCTGCCTTGTACATTCCTGATATAATTACTGGGCATTCAGATAGTTCCCCAAAGGCTGGCTTTGTTATTCTCCTGGGTGGAGGTCAGGAGTGCCAAAGGGTGAGGCTTGCTTAATGCTGCTGTTGATAATGATGGAGCCTGTAGAAGAGACTTGTACTCCTCTTCTATCTTTTAATAGCAGTTTTCTATATCTTATCTTAATCTGCCATATCCTGTGCAGGCAGATAGGGAGGTTAAACTGCAGCTGTGTTTCTTTGGCTTTCTTCTATTCTTGCACCCTATGTCACTTTTCTGTTTATTTGAAGTTGACTGCACTGAACTCTGTGGAATTTCTGAATGCTCATCCTTCCCAAACACTCACGCTTTTTTATACTTACATCATTCTTCATTTTAAGTTCCTCTCTTTTGGTGCTTTGAAAGTGGGATTTAGCAAGTCAGTGTCCTCACCTCTCTGGGGTAAGTACAGAGGCATTGCTCTGCCTCTGTCAGATACAGACAACAACAGTTTCCTGTCTGATAAGGACTTTTAAATCTACCAGTTGCTTTCTGAGGTGAGGTGCATAGATGTACAATGTATATTTCAATTTTCTTCTTGATACTAATTATTCTTCTTCATAGTAATACGAATTTATCTAGAATCTTCTGAAGCCAGATGATCTCTTAAAGGGGGAGGGAGAGGAAATCATGCGCCAAAAGAGCAAATATTTATTTAATTACTTTTATTAAAATAAAAATATCATGCATTAATATGCAGTAGGCATTTCTGAGAACCAGTAATATGAAGATTAAGACTACATAATTTCTGCATAAAATAGGTTGAGCTGGTAAAACATGCAGCCTATGTACTGGAAGGGACTGGATGGAAAGATGAAAATGAGAAAGGTGCTGTTGTGGCTTTTTTTTTTTCTGTGTACAAAGTTCATCTATAAAGAAAAAAATTATTTCATTTACTAATTGTGATACCAGGGACTTATCCAGGCTGAATGCATACTGACAGTTCCAGCTCCTCTCTTCTTTACTGTCTTGCCAATGCAGTGTGTTTCGCTCTGTTATGTTGAGGACCCTGCAATTCTTTTCATCTTTGTCTGCTACATGTTCCACCAGTTGGATAATTAAACACTGATACTCAGGGTACACTAGGGCTTCATTTGACTGCCTTTGCTAACAGAATTTCTCTTCCTGCCTAGTATAGTACAACAATTTAAGTCACCAGTGTGACTCTGGTTGGGACTTTATTTTGCCTTAGCTATGCACTTTGGAAATGGCCAACACTATGGCTTCATCTGTCATTTGGATCAGCTTTTGAGGGATTGCTTTCACTCTGCTTCTGCTCTTGTCATGGAAGTGAAGTGGGAACCTGACATAAAAGACCAGCTTTTTTTAGGGCCCTGATAAGCAGCACCTGGGGTTTCCTATTGCACTTCCATTGCTCACAAGTGCTGCCTGTATTATTGCTTACATTATGAAACTCCAGCACTGTGCATGCAGAGAGCCAAGGGGTCTTGAAGAAAGGAAAGAGTGCTGTTACTAGCTTCACTAAGCCCTGGATAAATCCCCAAGGTGACAAATTTTAACAGAAAAAAAATTAAAGTCCATCAATAAAGAACGCTTATTGTGAGTTCTTCTCTGGCTACAAGCTACAAGCTAGCCACTGCTTTTTGTTCCCCCCAAATACAACAGTATATTACAATAAAAGTCCTCCAAAATTTAAAAACAATTAAAAAGAATAATATACACCTCATTTTTTCATCGCTCATATACAAACAATCTTTGATCAACAGTATAAACCATTAAACCATATAAAAGTCAAGAGTTGCTTATTTTACAAATAGTGCTTTCATAGTTGAGTAACTTTACAATGCTGTGAGGGTACCGTCTGTATCTATGGATATATTGCTTGACAGTTTATTAAAACCAAGTCATCATACCTTATACTCGGTTGATTGCATCAATACAAAGCAGCCTAAATGGGCAATGGATCCATAGGATCTCTGATTATTGTGAGGGATTTTCAAAAATCACTCAACATCAGCCTTGTTTTATACTCTCAGTGTAATCAATTAAAACATCCCATTAATTTCACGGAGAACACTATTAGGAATGTAGGATTAAAAAAGCAACGTAGGTATGTGAGCCAAGCCTCTGTAGACGACTACTTTGATGATTCCCTTTAATAAAATATGAGGATAACATTGATGTTGGTTGCAAATGCACACTCTCCAGCTAGCTTGTGAGAGGTAAGGAGAAGAGACTGGATAAATTCCAGCCTGACTAGAAATGATGTACTGTACTGGCTGTGTAGGAGCAACACCTTCTACCAGTCCAGTTGTTAGTGGCATTCTTGATTTTCAGTTTTCACCTTATTAATCAGAAAAACCCATTACTCAAAGCGAGAGATACAAAGAGACCACAGGACCTGCGCTGCTGTGCATCCAGACAAGCCCCATCTGCACCATGTTAGAAGATGACAGCAAAGTTGATGAAGCACCAGCCCCAAATCTTGGCTGAAGGCATTTTGCCTGCTGACTTCAGCAATGCAACAAGTGGTGTGTCTTTTGCCAGGTAGGTCTCCAGTCATCAATTCTTTCCCCTGGGAAACCCATTTTTGGATGCTGTTGAGGGCTTAGCTTGAACACTAGCTGTGGTACAGCCTACTATGACTGCACTTTTGTCTCCCTGCTTAAAAAGAAGGGGCTGCATCAACCCGCAGTTCTCAGTCCACACGGCCATGGTAATAGAAGCGGTAATCTGACTAACACCAGACATCAATCGTGGGCAGGACGCATGGCAGAAAGCAAAGCATATCATGGAAGCTCTGTGATTTCAACTCCCCTGCATAATTAAAGTAATACATAACCAAGTGTTACTGGTTTGAAGTCTCACTGCCTGCCTACACACTTCCTCACACAAAAAAGTTATTCTATCATGTCTCATCTTCACATCATCATATTTTTTCCTGATACTGAGCCAAAATATAATATATTTCCTTCTTTTTTTCCTTGGCTGTGTCTCTGTTTAGCTATTGCATTAAGTGCCATACGAAGTAGAGGTTGTAGGTTTGGCCCTGAAGTGATAAATGGTCCTGATACTCAGTTTGGTTTTCTATGGACAGGCCTCACCCTCCTGTCAAGCTCTCTTGGCTCAGTGGAGGTCTGACCCAGCTGCCATGAAGGGGTGGAGCTCTGTAGCTCTTCTCTATAAAAAGAGGCTGTGGAAGTGGTGATCAGTACCCTATTTCTTTAAAGCAAGAAAACAAGACATTCTATCTTTGGTCCTAATGCAGCTCATTTGACAAGCTACTTGAAGGTGTCATGTTTTTCTTTTGTATAAACTTTCTTTTTCTATTATTTTCTTTATTATTTTAAAAAGGCTCCTTGAAAGTTGTATGTCAGAACAAAGAGGGAACACTTATAAAGAGAAAGCTAGAAAATGGGACCCCAATATAAAAATTTGAACCAGTGGTGATAAAACATTACAAAGCACTCTTGCTAATTATTATACACAGAGTTTGAGATTTCACAAGTATACAGTTTCCACCAAGAAGGAGGACACAGGTACATTTTCATACTTTGTCCTGATTCAAGTGTTTTCTCATAGAGAAACTTTGGGGGAGATAATGGCCAGAGTACCATAACTGCTCATTCGAGAGGCGGTGGTCATAATAACAGATGTTGAACCCTGAATGTGAAAAATGAGTGCTTGTCTGGAAATGCAAAGTTTGTCCTTGGCACCATGAAGCACCCGCAGACAGAGCAAGAACACCCCAAGCACCTTGTGATGGGACTTCTTTAAGCTGTTTGGGGTCCTGTGACATTGTTGTAATCCTAAGTGTGTCCCCCCAGGAAAGAGATACCCGTCGTACTGTGAATGCCATGCACCTTGGTTTCGCACAAGCAATCTCCGCAACCCCCTTCACATGAAGCTGGGATCAGGGACAGGAGCACCTGTGCCTGCAGGAACAGTCAGTGGCCTCAGTGATGTCCCTGTGCAAACTCAGCAGCTGTCTCAGGTATGGATTGGTCAGCTGCAGCCCTTCCCTGGCATTACTCTCCCTATACAAGCCCCTTCCTTTCAAACTAACAACCGGGCCACATTTTCTAATGCTAGGGTGGACTTCAAGTCTCAGTGAGGTTGGTGGAATGGGGCATCACCCTGAGGCATTCCAGAAACCACCATCTAGTTCCAACTGCTCTCTCTAAAAAAACTTACTTCAATGTTGACTGTCAGTTGGGAACAAAAGGAAGCCCCTGGCCTCTGGATGAGTTTACTTGAAAAAATCAATTGCAACATGAAGAAAATTTCCCAGGTCAACTCCCTTTGCAGCAGAAGAAAACAACCCAAGGCCCAAAATGAAATCAAGTGCGCTGACACTGTACACAATCACTGGAAAACATCAGAGTAAGATGAAGACTCTTAACTTACGTTTTCATGCACTCAGAAGTTATTAAAGGTCCTAAATTATTATTGCAAAAGGAGTTCTGTAATAACTACTGCTTTATGAGAGATGCTAAGGACTAACTTGTGAGTATTTTATTTTGCCTTCCATAAGAAGTACAGTAAAAGGGAAATTTTATCTTTCTCAAGTGGTAAGACTCTGTTGGCTTTTATAAGAGTCTGTGGAATGCTACATTTCTTTATTTGGCTGTGTTTTTAAAATCAGCCTTTTCTACCCACATCTCCAGCTGACCTTTCAAATTATTTTTGGATGTTGATTTATACTGCCTAACCATATTCTCCTGTATGAGCACCTGTGATCTGCTGGGGCCTCCTTGCTGTTAAATGCGCAGAGAGCTGCAGTGGGAAAACTAGGACATTTCTGCTGCTTACTGTTTCATTTTATTTTTTATCCTGGTGGAAATGATTTGGTATATTGCTATTGTCTGTTACCCTGTCAGCATCACCCTGCACAGTGCCTGTGCTTCCAGCCACAGCCAGTCACTGTACAGTCCCATCCACTCCCAGTGCCACTCTATCTGCCCCTGAAGGCACGACCCAGTTTTTCTTTTTTGCTGGCTTTTGAATCATTACTGAGCTGCCACCTTATAAATCATGGCTTACAGGATGCCTATTTATCAGAAATACTTCACAATATATAGCCGTCCATCTGGAATCTACATTTGTATCAACAGTTTGTGATCCTACGTCCTCTTTCCTACTTTTTTCATCAAAAACATCACATTCAAAGGAGAATCTCCTTGTTTCTAGCAATGAATTGCTCCTGAATCCCTCCTGAATTTTTTTAAAAGGGCAAGTGTTAACCTCTATTCATGCTACATAATGCTGGTGATACATATCGCTATTTCTCAGTGGCCTTCTTGTTTTAGCTAATAGATTAAACAGATTAAAATCAATAAACTCCTTTGTGCAATGGTGTTTGAAAGATTCTGTGGGAGAATATGCACTGTGTGATTTTCTATGTCTCAGCTTGGAGACACAACAGATTTAGCAAATTGAAAAATTATCTGTGAATTCTGTTAAGATCTTTTTTTAGTTTTATGTACGTTTCTGCCAGGGCGGTGGGTGGGGAAAAGCAGTGCTGCCTGTGCGCACATGTTGCACACTTGTGAGAGCAACACAACAAATCTGCTCCCAGGAATGCAAGGAGAAATCTGCCACTAATTGGATGTGGGAACTGTATCTTGATTACTGTTTTAAATACAAGCCACTGATAATCCAAGTCAAACATTGCATCTTCCACACTGCTGTGTCTGGGACTCGGGTCATGGTGAGACACATCTACCAAACAGAACAATCTACGGATTCTGACCCAACATGCCACTTCACCCTGTACTGTAGTGGGACCCATGAGCTGTACACATACAAACTGCTAATGCATGTCACGAAAAAAAGGGCTCATTTTACATGACTGGAGGGCTCCTTTTCTCAGTAAATCTGTAAAAACACTGCTCTATGGATTTGCTGCTTGATCCTGGACTTCAGATGCAATACTTAAACTGAAACACATAAGTGATGTATTCAAAACACAGCAGCGGCATAAATTTGACTGTTTCTTGCTACTTAATATAGACTAAAGATCCTCTCCAAGTCAGCTGCTGCTGCTACCCTCAAGCAAGTTGCCACCATTCAACTAATTAAGGGCCTTTGTCCCCAAATGAGAATTTGCTTTCTGATCTAGTAGTTTGATTAAAATAGCACTGCCAAGCTGCTGGTGGGATGCATCTAAAGGACTGACTAAATTCACACTTTAGGCACTTTACTCCTCCTATATTCATAAGAAATGTTAGTGATGGAATAATTTTATGGGTCACTGGAAAGAGTAGCTGCTTTTGCTGCTGTGATGGACTTATAATATCAAGCTAAAATCTTAGCCTTGCCTTGCCTGCCTATACCACACTAATAACCAGAAGATGATGCTGTGTATTTCAAAGAAGCAGTAGGCAACCCTGTGCTTCAGAAGAGGGACATAATATTTTCCATCACTCCACATTATTCTTTCTTTCCTTAATTCATTCTCACTGCTCCTCCTGCATTGCAAGGATAGTAACCCAAAAGGGACATGTAACCAGCCCCAGCATCAGCCCCAGCATCTGTCCCAGAATTGGCAGTATTCTACTTTGAAGGAAGTGAAGTGTACTACTTAGATACCCCTTTTCTCTGCCAAATATATAAGGGGAAATGATTTCTGCTCTGAGCCCCTTTAAGAAGGGAAATAAAGCTGCTCGGCTAGAGCTACCTGTGTTTCTTGCCTTAGTCAAGTTTAATTTAGTATAGTTCTTCCAGTCTGTCTTGTGAGTGCTCCAATTTGCCACTATTTGCATTTCCTTGACATTTAATTGAAGTCTGTTAAACATTATCTGACACTTCATTTTTCAGTTACGGCAACATCTTTAACAGTTTTGTTGAAGAAGAAAGGCATTTTGACAACTTGACAGCTGCATAAAGGATCAGAACAAAAAAAAGTCATGGATTTGACCATCAGAAAACAGACTAGTGAGCACTTTATAATCATGTATAGGTGACTTGGAGGTGTTGTTCCTCTTGTAGAAGTAGTGGTCAGCAGGTGATGCATTGTGCCATTTTGCTCCTTGTGCTAGTTTTCCCCAGACCAATCCACTCCATACTGCCCTGGGCAGAATCGCCTATACGTCCCTCAGATGCACTTCTCACCTTTGGGCCAAAAGGCAGTATATGAAGTCAATTTGTAAAAATCTGGTGGTTTGGAATAACAGTTTCAGTTCCAGGAGATTTGGAACATAATTTTTTTTCCTGCTGGTGATCTGAGCAACACTTAGCAGACGAGCAGTACAAGCATCTGATCTTGTAAAAGATCCAAAAATTCTGTTAGAAACATTTATAAAAATACAGAATGTAGAAAGGAATTTGACTGTACAATGTGTACAGCTCTCAAGTTCATCCCAGAGTGGCTTTTTACCATGCTACCATTTGAAAATGAAAGGAATGCATCCATATTTTTTCAGTCCAGGAAGATCCTGCTCCATCCCAACATGCATCCCAGCGCAGGTTAGGGGCCTCAGTCATTACATGGAAGTGGGCAAGGAAAGACCCAAACTACCATCAGACAGGCTTTGCAGTTTCAAAGCCCCATGCTGAAAAGGAGAGGTGTGCTTTTTGATGCATTGTGGTTGCCATTTGCTCTGAGTCAGAGTCCGCTCTTGCAGCAGCCAACAGTTCACTTATCTGGCTTGCCTCGCTGCAAGAAGAAATTCTCTCTGGTCATGCTGAGGCTTCAATGTATTCACTTTTTGGTGCCGCTACCCTCAAGTACTCTGGGTTTTCTGCTGCGGGAACTTTCAAGAGACCATTAGGTTTGGCTTCCTTTGGTAAGAAGTCCTGCTGGTAGTCAGGATTGTCCAGATTTATTTGGTGGTTACCTGCCTGGATCCAGTAGGGAGAGCTCTCAAAGACTGTCTTGGCCAGTGGAGACTGGTTGGTGTTGAGATACTCAGGGTTGTCCACAGCTGTGCTGTGTGAATTCTGGTAGCTGGAGTCTGTGGGGACCTTTGAGTTTGCTGAGAGAGAGAAGTTGTTGTAGATTGGATTCTGGACTGCTGAGGCAGATGCTTTCTTGGGCATCAACTGGTTTACATATTCTAGAATAAAAAGAAAATAAAATGAGAAGGAATGAAAAAGAAGATACAAAATTAATGCAGCCATTTGTGTCCTTTGACATTTAATTTCAACCCAGTTGCCACTTGCTCTTTGCACATGGCATGTCTCTGAACTTCCCAGAGTGGAAAAGAGCCATGAGCAGGAACTGCCACTCTGTGGCACCAAACATGCTGCCCTGAGGTTCACCATCAAGAATTTTGCTTGCTAACCAGCAGAAAGATGGCTTGGACCACGAGACAGGGAGATAGCTACTGCTGATTTTAGTGGCGTGTGGGTGGCTGTGTCCCAGATAGTATTCTGAAATGGCAGTTTGGGAGGTTAGCTGCCAGAAGCTGTTTCCCTGGAAAAAATGTTTAGAGATGAGAAAAATGCCTAGAAAATACAGGACTAGCAGTAACAGTGACTCCACATTTCACATCAATGTTATTCCTCGCAGGGCCTTTCACCCTTTTTAGCTATGGCATATTCTTGGAACGGTTGGCTGGGATTTTTTAAGGACACAAAGCATCATCACTGCATTATCGAGCCCCATCTCCCTCAGTGCTCACTGGCTCTCTCTCTACACTGGTCTGCCTACACTGTAAGTCCATGTGCAACCATGAACTGCCTTCTGTGGATCAACTTCTGAAAGCAATGAAACAGCCATACAGCTTTTTATATTGCTGAAATGGTAAAAGGAATGAAACAAATTTTTAGAGGATATTTTCTCAAGTAGAAAGCTTTAAACATATAACCACACATGCAAACTCCCTGCCTAGATGGCACACATAGCTAACATAAGGAACTCGGCTCATGAGGGAACTGAAATGAGAAATGGTCAGAAGCAGACAGATAAAGGCCAGGAAAACGATATACGCACAATTTTCCACTCCTGTTTACTAAGCAAAAAGGGTAGAAAGCATTTGAATTGCTTCCTTTCTACAGAAAAGGAAGGAAAATGATTATATTTGCAATCAAATGGCTTGTGAATGAGTGGCCATGGAATGGAAACACAGGAGAGGTACTCACCTGGGGCTGGTAGGAAGCTGTCATCTATGCTGTCCTCCAAGAAAGCACCTGTTGGGTCTGAGCTATACCTCTGGACAAAGCTGTCTTCCCGCACAGGGTGCCCCTGCTAGGATGAAAGTAGAGAAAAACAATATTAAAGGGTCTGATTTGTAGAAGCTGTTCCATATAGGAGGACTTACTCCTTTATTAAAGGTCATTCTACTTACCCCGTTCCTGTCAATGCAGGTTGTAGCAGAGTTGTTGCTGGTAGCACTCTTAAAAGACAGAGAAAGAAAATACAGACATTATGAGAAAGCGGTTCACTCTTAAAATTGCTTGTCATGTTTCCACAGCAGAAGAATTTCATACCAATGAACTCAAGAGAGGAGTGCGAGATGTTGAAGGGCTGTTGAAAAAGCCCTGGTGTGGCACGAGGTACTCATCTGCATCCACTATATCTTCCATGTCCTCCTCCTCCATCAGGGTGCGATAAAACTTGGAGTCCGTAGGGCTGGGCAGGTGCATCCTATCATCTCCCTGTTAAAAAAGTCAGCATGAGACAGGACTTGCAGACTCCTTTCAAGCCCTTATTCTCCCCTTCTCTCTGAAACAAAGTAATTTAACAAGAGGCACAAGATGCAAAATCTTGTTTCACAGATTCACAGAATATTCTGAGTTGGAAGGGACACACAAGGACCATCAAGTCCAATGCTTAAGTAAATGGCCCATACAAAGATCTGTGTGTTTTCAACAAATTTACCTAGAGTTTAGGGGAATTTGCACCTGCAGTCTCAGTCCATGCTGCTGTAAAATAACTGCACTTTGCAGAGGAACATGTTCTCCTCTCATTACTACAGTATGAACTCTTCCTGGTCCTAGACTGGGACCAGTGCTAAGAAAATAGTGACCAGTCTTGACATTTTATTTGTGGTTCGAGCTGAATGTATTAAAACCTGGAAAGCAACAATAAATCTGGCCTTCAGTTACCCATATTATATGTTTTCATATGCATTACTAGTTACTTTGGGCCTCAGATGAAATGCCCGTCAGACATCTTCCCACCACTGCGGTTAGTACCTGTATAACGAGATAGCGTGGAGGGTCACGGGCCATTTTTGAGAATTCAGCTATCAGCTCACGAAACTTGGGACGGCTGTCTGCATCGATCATCCAGCCTGCGGGAAAAGCAATGCAACAACAAAATTGTTTTGGTGATCAAACAAAGAGTTTAAAATAAAACATAACAGCAAAAAGAGCAGTGCCATGTGTGGAACAAAGAAAGGAGCTACCTCTAAGGGACCACCACAAACAGTTCATTCACCAGCCATGGGTGTGAATTTCAGCATTTAAAATGCAGATCTTGGCAGTTTTGGGAAGAAGGAAATAAAATCCCACGTTGGAAAACCCTCAAGCTGAGTCTCTCTTCTCCTGCTGGCCTATCTCCATGGGGGCAGGCAGGTCCCGTTTGAGGGATAATCTGAATTAGTCTGCTTCGAAAAAAGCTCTTGAAGGAGAGGAAGCAAACTGACACTGTGAGTGTCTGCAGAGGTACCATGATTTGAGCATTGGACAGTCCCTGGACTGCTTCATGAAGTCTTGGGAAGCCTACAGCAGAAGCCTCCCTCTGTACCAGATGTCTTCTAAAATTCAAAACATTCTCACTGGAGACATTTTGAAAGATTACTGCAACCAAGCTGTACTTAATTAGTAAACAGATTTTAACAAAAGTAGATCCTCACAGCTTGGTGTGGATCAATGCTAGAAGAGATTTCAAATATAGGTACTGGAGGCTTTACATGTGATATTAGTTAGGAAGCCCACATTTTCTATAATCAACTAACATATGAGCTGATCTAGAGACTCTTGTGTTTAAAATTAAAAAGAATAAAGGTCAAGCTTAGTGTGTCTAGAGGAACTCAGAAAAAAGAGCCTATCTATAGTAATAGAGAAATGAAGTGGTAATATGTCATCTGAAATCTGCATTAGACAAAGGCATCTGCATTAGACAAAATCTCAGAATTTCCAGTGACTTTTTACCATGCTATAAATATGATTCCCTGCTAATTGAAAAAGAAATGCTTCTTGTTTTTAGACAAAAGGGAGTGTTTGGGAGTTCACTGTTCTTGCAGGAGTAGCATTTACTGGTTTTGACTTTACCTCTGAGTTGCCTATACTTAAATGCTGTTTTTTAAAAATTTAGTAATTATTGTGGAATAACTTTGAACATTTCAGTTTATATTTCTGATTATAAAAGAGGTGACGGGGAATCCTGAATTTTTTTTTTGATAAAATGGCACAGCTTTAATAGGGTCTGCACTGTAGCCTGCAAACATGAGGTGACCAGAGCAGCAAAAGATGTGCAACTGAGTCCTGTGCCAGAAGGAAGGCTTAGCCCCCAGCTCCCTCACATTCTTGCATTTAAATTCAGTGTAATGGCATGAAAGAGATGGGGACACTCCATTGGCTGTGTTTTAAAATCAACAGGTACCTGATTAGGTGCCTGGCAAAATGCCTCCTTTTTACATCTCGACTGACCCTATGGAAAGACAGGGGCTGAGGTGTCAGTAGGGTTCAGAATCTCTGAGGAGGAGTTTCTAGGACATTGCTTTGGGGTCTGGGCACCTCCCAGGCTAGGTGCACACTTCTGGATGCAGTTCCTGCTTGCCCTGCTGAGCACAGGATCAGGCTCACCTTGTGTGGTGCTTGTCCCACCACAGCAGTATGTGGGTGCTCTAGGATTCCCCAAAATTGCTGCACTATGGAGTGTTCATGGTAGCCTGGCTCCTGTTTCAGGAACAGGTACATGTTGCTCCAGTGAGCAGGTTCTAAATGCCACCTAGTGGGCTGCTTATCACATCCTCATAGCAGTGAGCAGGGATGTGGCAGTCATGGCCTAGAGATGTGCGGAAAGCCAGATAGCTTCTGACATTTAGTAGCTGATATAGATGGAAAGGGGGTTTGAGGTTCAGAAGCCCTTTGGTGTGCCCTAAAATGGCCAGAGAGTGCTTCGGAAGCCTTCGGCTCTTGAGCTACTTTACTGCAACAGCTGCATGCCAAAAAGTGGCCAGTCAAAAATGAGGAAGAAATCGGAAAAGGAACTCTTGAATCCTTATGTGTATCTGACATTACCATGGTGCCTGCACTCTCGACACTCCTTTAGTAATAACCCACATGTGTGATTGCAGTGGGAGGCATATTACTGAACTAAGGGGGAGCTTGAAGGAGAAGACAGTGCTCATTTTATTTCCCAGACACACAAAACCAGAATATAAGGCAAAGTGGTTGGTGTCATGCTAATTTATACTGCCCGACCATGGCAGTTTAAAATAATTGACAGTATCAGTTGGTGGTGTGAACGCTGAAAAAAACATTAGTTGGTTGAATGAGTGACTCATGAAACCACAGCCCATGCTCCTAGGTAAAGCTCAAGGTGTCAGAACACACTCTGGTGTCACAACTCTTTTCACACAACCCTATTTCTGTCCCATTACCAGGAATGCAGCATAAAACACAACTGAGTTACTTATTCAACTCAGATGAGCAGTCATAACCCCAGGCGTGAACTCACATTTGACCATGATCATGTACACGTCAATGGTACAGATGGGGGGCTGTGGCAAACGCTCGCCCTTCTCCAGGACAGAGGAGATCTCACTGGCAGGGATCCCTTCATAGGGCTTGGACCCAAATGTCATCAGCTCCCAAACTGTCACACCTGCAGAGCAGGAAGAGAAGATCATGAGAGACTGCCAGGAGCCGGACTGCCTGGCCTGGGTGCAGAGCAGTGGTGAGCAGAGGGGGGTCCCCTGGAAACACTGTTTTGTCAGAACTCCAACAAGAAAAAGCATTTTCTGGCATGATTTTATAGAAAGATTAGTATAACAGTTTGAAATCATCCTGCTTCCCTTTAAAGTTTTGGTTTTTTCCCCCCTTTTTTTTTTAAATCTCAGCTAATACATTAGTGTTGCACATTCCACAAACTTCCCAGCCCCACAGAAAGGAAATGCAGGTGACTGTCTCCTAACTCCAACGCAGCAAGTGGTTTTAAAAGTGGAAATTGTCTTTTTGTTTGAAAACAACCTCTCTGGAGACGAGCAAAAGCAGTTTTTGAAAGATGTGTAAACCAGCTGCCTTAAGCGTCATTTGCTGACATACCATGGACTCTTGTGATGTAGCTGTTGTGATTGCCTAGTAGCTTAGGATACAAAACAAGATTTTGGATGCCAAGATACATAAATGGATTAAGAAGACCAGAGGTTGTACTGTTTTGAAAAGGACACAGGATCTGACCATCTGCATTAAATATTTTCCAGGAATATAAGAGCCCATGGAGGGGAAATTTTGCAATAGGTTGCTTTGAAAAGTTTCCTTTCTACTCCTTTCTTTCAAGCTGGCTTTATGAACTATACCGAGTACAAAATAAATTCTCTAAGGAAGTTATCACTTTGCTTTCCTTTTAGCAGTCCTCTCAATAGCAGGACAGCATAACCATTTTAGGCCTCAGCAGAGTTACACTTATTGACACCGACTGATAGTGTGGCTGATGATTTTAAGTCCTCCTTCCAGTTACATAGCTCTATTGCTAGCTCCATTATATTTCACGTGAAGCTGATGATGAAAAACATCAACAGAACTGCAGCAAATGGACCAGAGTCTCCAACCTGTAGCCCCTTTCAGGGGAGGGGTCATTACCCAAAGCATATTCTGTGAAACATCTTATACCTCACTCACATGCAGTTTCATGGGGGTTTTACTTTGTTGAATAGGTGATTTGGCCCAGTGTTTATATATTTGATCTCTCGTTCTTCTCACAATAAAAAGTAAAAGGGCCAGTGTAGAGTCACCAGCAAATCCTAAAATTTTCCAACCCATCTACAAAAACTGTAACTGCTTTTAAACTCACCATAACTCCAGACATCACTTTGATGAGTGTAAATCCGGTGTAAAATTGACTCCAACGCCATCCATTTAATTGGCACCTAGGAAAATTCCCAAAGAATCCTTAAGAGGCTGACTCAAAATTTATCAGGGATATTTACCACCAGGTGGTGTGTAAATCAATAGTTTGGTTGCAGAAGGAAAAAAAACAAAAACAGCCAACACAACTATCTGAATGGTAGAACAGGCAAATTTGAGTCCCCCTTTATTATTTTCATATATTATGAAGAACCTGGAAATGTGTGGAATACTAGGTGTATCAGAAATACTTCTTACAAAACAGTTTTACAGTATTTTAAACAGTCAAATAACTACTTTTTAGCCTTCTATCAGAACAGGACACAAATCCAATCTTAGGCTACATGACAAAGACTGATCTACAGTCATATGGTTTCTATTTATGACCTCTGCAATATTTGCAAGCAGCTTCTCTTTAATTTCTCAGCAGGACACATTCCCTCCATCAGCACGCAGTACAACACGAAGGCGTGTTGAACCAAGTCTGACAGGTCTTTCTTCTGCTATAATTATACAACATTCCCTTTCTCTTTATAAACTGCACAGTGTTATTGGTGTTGGCTACACTGATGAATTTTCCCAGACATTCTGGGTGGGAATTTCAAAAGCATTTGCTGCTCTGATACCTCTGTTCCTACTGCAGTCCCACTGGCCTGATGCTGCTTTGGCTGATTTCAGAGGGCTTCCACAGGCTTCAAAGGCAGCACGCTGAGATGGCAGCTGAGAGCTTTGAAAAACACACTGCCTTTTCCCCCGCTTTGTGTGAGGCTTGTGCACAAGCACAAACACCAGCAAATGGGCAGCAGTTCATTCTGCAGTGCGCTTTACCTTGCCTCCCTCAGCATGATATTCCTTCTCATCTGCACCGAGCAGCTTTGCCAGCCCAAAGTCCGTGATTTTCACGTGCTGAGGAGTCTTAACAAGGACGTTCCTGGCAGCAAGGTCACGGTGTACTAGGCGCCGCTCCTCCAGATAGTTCATTCCCTGCAACATAATATAAGGTTGGTAAGGCCTCATGCACTTGGAGCTTGGAGACACAGTCAGTCACCAAACATCAGGTGCTTTGTGATAACTACACAGACCACCATAAACATGCGGTACGTTATCCCACCTGCACTCTCCATTTACATGATGTTTATTGCAGGGTGAGGATGAGTGCTCATGCTGTTACTCTTACCCTCCAGGAACCTTCTTGTGGGTCCAGGAACTGGTGGAGCGATGAAGGAAAAAGAGGCAGTTGCGGGTTTAGTAGATATTAGCAGGGGATGTGGTTCCTTTGGGATTTACTTCAAGAAATACAAAATCAGGATGGAACTTACAAATAAGGGAACAAAGTCTTCTTTCAGCTCTACTTGTGCAAACCCAGTGATTTCAGGAGTGTACAGTACAGAGTTTAACTATCCCCTGCCATTATGTACACAAGCCAACCCTACAGAGACTATTTAGACAATCATTCAAAGTCGCTCAGACTTCTTTTACAGTGTACAGGCAGTGTACTCTGCCTTCTCCTTGCTAACAATGAGACAGTTCACTGCAAAGGTGAAAACGGGGGGGAAAATAATTTCATTTTAAGTCTGAACTCATAGTTGCATTCATTTTCCAGTACTCTTTGAAAAAGGCAAGTTCTTCCAGTTTCACTGCCTCCCATGATTAGGCCGGATTCACCATAGCATATGTGCTTTTTGTATGACTGCCTCTCGAGGAAGAATATAACTAATTATGCTGGTTTGACTTCTAAAGCATAAATTTAACAGCTGTGTTTCTGACCACAGAGATTACTCCATTTTCCCTCAACACCAGTCTCCTGGTGTATGGAATCAAAAAAGTTCATTATTTCCAAGTTTCCTGCAATATCTTTTCCAAAACCCACAATTATTCCCCGTCCATACATTTCTGCTGGCAGTAGCTTATGCACTTGTATTTTCATGAAGAGAATTAATAAAAAATTACTTTTGACCTACAAAGTTAACACTAAAACGATCATGTTCATGTGATAGCAGAGGACTGGAGGGAATAATTGCCTTCCATCCTCCACCCGCTTCCTAAGCCCACTTCTAACCTGGACCACCATCGAATCCTCCCCCCAAGTCCCTCAGCAGAACTTCACTGTTAATGTTGCCAAAACAAACCACCCAAACAAACTGGCTCAGTGCCACGACGAGCGTGCACTGAATCGCACAAATAGATCTTTAGCAAGCAGAGCTCTTGAAACAAAAACTCCTGAGCTGCTGACAGAAAACAGATGATCTTAAAATAATAATAATTTCGTAATCTAGCCCCAATAGGAGAAAAATTTTCCTGCTAAACATGGGTTGGTGCAGAGGCTAATAAGACTCAGAGCTGCTGAAAGGCAGAATATCAGTGTCACACTAAGGTGTCTAAGGCTCTGATAGCTGAAGACTCGTGCACGTGCATAACCGTACACTGAAGATGTTAAACTGCCCGTTTAGAAAGTTCAGCAGATCTTTAATTGTGTGCAGGCCTGGGGTTTAAGCCATTTTTCATCACTAAGCATGACACCAATGCATTCAAAGAGTTCCTTCACAGTGTTTCTGCACATGGAGCATTTATGCTCTGTCATAACATCTTGCCTGAAAGAGAGAACTCCATACCTCAGGGAAAGAAAATGTTTGTAAAAGATGCAAAGAAAACTTATTTCAAAGCTGTGAAAACAGAAACAAAAATAAGCTTCCCAGGGAACTTGCCTCCTGCTGGTTAAGTTTTCAGACATGTATTTGTTTCAAATTTTTTTTCCACTCGTAAGTAAGTTTTTAAAGAGTCAGAGAATTTTCAAAAATCTCTCATAACTTTATCAGAGTAGTAACACCAGACACATTGGTGGGAAAAAGCTGTTCACAAGATTTATGAGTGCTTTGAGGAAAACTTCAGTGTGGAGCAGCACAAAGGAGTATGTTGAAGGTCAGGCATTGCTGGCAAGGGTAGAAGTTGCTATGGGCAAATGTTGAGCCGCCATGAAAAAATCAAACGGAAGCAAACAATTGTGAATGGCAACCTTTTGGGCAAGCGATGCCCCAAGGATCCATTTGGGGACCGATTCTGCCACCTTAAAAATTAACAAGGAGAAGAAGGAGGAGGAGGGAAATACGGCCTCCAGCTCATCCTCCAAAGGGACTGAAACCAGGACAGAGCAGTAATTGATTTTAAACAAGAAAGCAAAAGAGTCACAAAAAGTCACAAAAAAAATGCAACTCACATCCCAGGTGGACACATAAATTAAAATTCACTTGTTGTGGAGCGCAATGTAAAAAAAAGTACACACACTGAGATGAAAAATGTGCTCTGCAGACATTTGGTGGATACATTTCTGAGGTCCTCAGCATGTTTTCTGAAAGCAAACCATGGCTGGGATGTATACAAGGCCTCAAGGGACCGATAAGGTTTTAAGTGTGTGGTTATCCTGCAGACCGGCATTCCTGAAATAAGCAGCATTAAAGCAACCACGCTGTGTGGACACTGCCGTCTCATATGACGAATCTCCAACAAATTGCAGTTATTTTTTTGCTGGTTTTGCTGCGTTCTTCCACGCTTGCAAATGGCTAACCACCATCCAAACGCAGCATATTGCTGCTAAGGGCTAGAGGCTGTATTGCAGCTCCTTCGCTGCTCTTTGGCAAACAGTACCAGATGTGATAATGAGTCTTTTATGGTCATTGCAGTTAGCTTACAGACCCCAACTCAGCACCTATAAATTACAGAACAGCTCTGGGGTGCCTGAATGCCTTTTGGTCACAGCCAGCCTGTGCAAGGATGGAGCTGGTATTCAATAGTCAGCAGTTTCAATCCCTGGCCTCAGAGATTTCAGCATGAAACTCTCCGAGGCACACAGGAAGGTGCGTTCAACAACATCACTGTTCTGTGACACAGCCCAAAGAAATCCACTGACAAACGCAGCATTTTGCTATGGAAATTGACAAATTCTATTAGGGAATTCCCTGCTGCCTGTGCTGCATCACATTTGCATTGCATTATCATTTCAATAATGAGTGTTTGGTTTGGACATAAATGTCTAGGTGATAATATCATGCTGCCTAGAAGCATTCTGAAGAATAGTTAAGGTTTGCTCATCAGCATGAAAATAGTAAGTTGTTTAAGAAAAAGTAACTGCTTACTGCCATGTATAAGATATCTAGGATCCAGGTGGTGAAACAGAAAGATTTGCAGAGACAAGTAATTAAATAAACACATTACATGCTGTCAGATCTCTGAGTTTTAGCTGATCTGGAGTTCTGGTCTGCTTACCTTTGCAATCTGCACACACCAGTTGAGGAGGTATTGGGAGCCGATGTTGTCCTTGTGCTCTCGGATGTAATCCAGGAGGCAGCCGTAAGGCATCAGCTGTGTGATGAGCTGAACAGTTGAAGTGAGGCAGATTCCCAACAAGCGACACACATGAGGATTGTCAACACTAGCCATCACATAAGCTTCCTGGGAAGAAAGGCAAAAAAGGCAATGTGAAACACTCCCTTTGCCATGGCATGAATATTTGGAGGCAGTTTAAAATAAACTGGTCATCCAAGAGATTGCTAAAATACTATATGCACACTCTGCGCCTCACATCACATATAAAATATACATATTTCCCACTCTGGACCAGCTATTTTCCATTCAGTGGAATGTCCAGATTTTGATCACCAAATCATCCATGAGATGCCACAGAGGAGCCAGTCTCTCACTACTGGTACACCAAGCAAACGTTGGACATAACATCTGGGTGGATTAAAACTTACAGACCAAGGAAGAATTAATAAATTGAACATCAGCTGGAAGCTGATGGGATTTCATCATTTTGAGCACCTAATTGCAAGGGCAATTTTTGTAAACTGCAATTTACATTTTTGTGAACATGTGTCATATGGCTTTTTTCCCCACAGACGTTTTTATGAAAGTGACTGGAAATTAGTATTTATGAGACTTCTGCTTGCCTGTCAAGGTTGATACTAACCCAGAAAGTCAAAGCTGTCATCTAGAATGTGACTGACCATCTCATTTTTTAAGAGACCATGTTCTTCTTGACCATGTTGTTCTTCAGCCCATGTCAAACGAAACAGATTATTAACCAGTTCACTGCTTAAGAACCTTGAATGCTTGTCTTTAAGTAACAAAGGTGAAAATATTGTCCTCAATTGGAAGAGCTGTTTTAGACTCATATAGCAATGTAAATGATACCTGGTAGTATAATTTAGTAGAAGGTACCTGGAATGTGGGAGCCCAAGCATAACAGACCCTTTGGTCAAATGGAATTTTGGGGTTTAGCTTCATATATATGTGAACAACTCTTTTTTCAAATGTGGGTACACCCTGTGTAGCTTTAGGTACCTAGAAGGTACCTCTTCATCTCTTGTTCTTCTGTGGGTAGTGAAGGACCCCCTCAGAAGCTGGTTCAAATACATCCTCTAACATGGCCATGGGGTAAAAATCCCTAATCTCATGGTTTTTGTGTGCAAAATCTACTTATGGATTGAAATTTGAAATCTATATTTATACTCAAATCCACTGCCAAGTCCCAGCTCAAAGAATGGATTCCAACAGGAGAAAAAAAAAAATAGAGCTGCAGTTGTTTGGTTTCTTTAACTAACTTTGTGTCTGATTTACAGTATGTCACTTTTAGATATTTTAAAAGTAATTCGATTGAAAAGCAGCACAAGGGGAAATGAATGGGAATTTTTCCATTCAATGAGCAGGTCAGCATCTTGATTCAGCATCTGGAGTAACACCTGCTAATCACCCTTTGGCAATTCAGGCCAGCAGTCCCCCAAAGCCTGAAATCATAGTGAAGACACAAATGGTGCAAGGGCAGGAGCAAATCTGCTCTTTCTAAGAGCCTAAGAAAATAAATACCATAGCACTTTACTCATCATCTAGCAAGCGTTCCACAGATGTCACATAGCTCCATACCTGGTGAGAACTATTATTAAACAAAGTTATGAAGGCAATGACGTTCAAGAAATAAGCAACCCCAATTCTTAAGCAACACTTTCTGGCCTCTGTGTTGTTGCTTAATGTGCCAGCCTAAGCAAAACATGATGTAATGCAGCCTCTTTTGAGGTACTAGTTCTGCATTTGGTATCGTTGTTTCGGAGCCCTTGGGACAAAAATGGCCTGCAGGCAGAAAGGCTAAATAGGATCTCCACCAGAATTTGTAAGAGCTCATCAACCTGCTGCATGATGTGGGCACACCATTGAAAAACATCCCTCTGCCATGGATGGCACTGATTGTGTGGGCTAGCTCAAGGAAAGATAAAGCAGGAGCACAATCTGCTATTCAGTTTGTATGTATTTGTGGCATCATTTTTTAGAGAGTCTTTCAAATTTGTTATCCAATACTCAGACATAGGCAGAGACCAAAACAACTTCATTTCCCTAGGCTTCCAAACCGAGCCATTGTAATGATGAAGGATGCCTTGCTTCCTGTTGGGATTCAGATCCATATTGTATTCATTTTGACGGGGCAGGATGGGGGGAAGACTGCAGAGCCTGCAGAGGAGCTGTTCTCACTACCCATCTGCTGCGCAGCCCGTGTGGGGCTGACCCAGGGGCTGAGCACTGGGATGCTGCACGAGCAGGGTGGGTGTTTGGGCCACACAGCTTTCAGAGAGTGTCCAAGTGTTGACACTGCCTCTTCCATGTGATACTGCAAATGAAAATAGGTCATCGTCTTCTCCTCACAGAGAGCAGAACAGAGCTATTGTGTGGTTGTGGGTCCCTCTAAGTAGCCCAAGACATTAAAGTGGGTCTTTGTTTCAACTGTTTATCTCGGAAATCTCTTCGGGTGCGCTCTGACCTGCTCCAAGTATGCTTGGTATTTAACAACAACCTTCTGAATTAACCCTACACTTATAAAGTCAGCCAGAGCTTGCCTGGATTATAAGAGCTAAAGCTGCTGTGCTTGTTCTATACCTAGTGTGATCCTGTAAGACAAATCATCTTTAATTAGACATTATTATCTTTGAGGTTCCAGTGACCTTAGAAAATTGGTTGTGTAGCAGAAAGCTGTTTTGAGAAGAGCTTTTGGAGTAATTCCTCTGAATTCTTTCACTAGTTTTGTATTTCTTTAAGTTTAGTTCTGAAATAAAGAGTTCTACCAACCAAATTATCTAAAAATGAATAGGACTGAAAAAGCAAGAGCTTTTTGTTAAGCATCCTAATTCAAAGGAAAAGATAATGTGGGGATTTGCTATAGAAATTTCTATTAGAAGAGAAAGTACTTTGATACTACTGAAGAGTACAGTCCCTGCATCTATTGCCCTGTCCAGTGATCTTTATCTCCTGAAGGAAGGATGAAGTACTGTAGGTTTGTTCACTAAAACTTCGTACAGGATACACGCCTTCAGAAATTTAATGCAGCTAAGTCCAAAGCACCCTTTGCGAACACTGTGTTATGCTCCTTAACACTGTGAAGAGCAAAATGTGGGGCAGAGCTCAGGGCAGGCACCTGAGCAGTATCTCTGCTAGCTCCTCAATGCAGGGAATGCCAGTGAAGGGAGGGATCACAGGCAGGTGAGGGGCAGGAATGAGGGCCACATAGCTAGGGACCTGGGGAAGGGCTGAGACTTACCTGGAGTCTAACTAAACTAAAACCAGAATGGATATTGCTTCCTGTATGGATTCAGAGATGGACCACCTATTCTTTTGCACTGCTGCAATACATGTATCAAATTGTATGGTGCATAACACACAATCTGTTGAAGCAGAGTAATGTATTGGAATAACACTGTTTATTCACAGTGACTTGAAAAATTCAGCAAGCTTTATTATTGTCATTAGCACAAGTGGTGGTTTGTTCACAGACATTTATCCTGAGACTTCTCACTACAAGGACAGGCTTTTTGTTAAGATCTTCACCAGTTTCAGCTATTGGAGATGAACCTTCCTACCTGAGGTGTCATTTGCTGGCCAAAACTGGATTTTAAAAAAATTCCTTCTAAATTCAGTCCCTACCAAAATAAAAAAAAAATCCACAGTTTTCCCCATGGCTGAAGGATTTGCGTGCTTGATTAACAACACCATCTGTTCCAGACAAACGGGGCCATTTGGGACATACCAGGGACAGGACAGAAAGACAGACAGACACACTTTTCTTGTTGCTTAGGACTGAACCACATTTCCTAAGGGAAATCTGAAGTTACACTGAACTTCTGAGTGCTCCTCTCCTCACTCAGCAGTCTCCTTTCCTTGTATAGAAATTTATATATCCTTGGTGCTGCATTTTCCATGGCTTTGGATCTAGTTAAGATTTTCATCAATTCCAGGTTCAGGGAACTTTGTATTTAGGACTCTGGCTAACTCGTTGTAAACTCAAACATTTATGAACTCCTAAATCAGTATCCCATAGCCTTTTCTCCTGTTTTCTGAAGTGATGAGCTATATCCAAACAATAAAATAAAAATCTCAAGTTTCTTTCAGAAGGTGAGATAATTTCTTGCATTTTATAGCAGAGAAATCAGACAGTTGGGATTTTTAAATTTTGTTTTGGATTTATAGTTAATTTAATCCTATTTAACCAAGTGACTAATTTATGACAATCCACAGGACTCATAAACCATTAGGTAGTTACTTGCCATAATTGTACCACCATAATGACAATGAATGCTACAGCTTAAAGACTGAAACATCAGAATAAAGAAAAAAGAATTAATTGTAAATGAATGGTCCTGACCACTCCTTAGGTGCTAGTCCATGAGTATAAAATCTGTATGTGGATTGGGTTCATGGGAGACACAAAAGCATTTCACAGACTGGGCTGCAAAGTGCAGTACTTCTGGATGGAGAATTGAATTTAGGATGCAAAATATTTTTTCCCACACAAAATCCTGAAACCCCTCTAGTTGTTAGGGAAGAAAATCCACAGACCACTGACAACTTGAGAAAACAAACATGAAAACTCACATCAAGTATTTCCTTGTTGGCTTTTGGTGATGTAGCCTCTCTCAACTCTTTAATAGCAACAGGAATTTTAACCTTCTCTCCTTCTGGGATCCAAAGTCCCTAACAGAAAGAAGTACAAAGAGTTATTCAGTCTCATACTTAGCAGGTTAATTCTCACAGTTACATATATATTTTACAACTTCTGAGTAGACTTAAATATTCTGAGCAATGGAAAGACATGGCAAACAACAAAAATATGCAACAAACGTGTCTTGTGAGTATTACCAAATTTCTGTTAATGGGCTGGTGCTTCTCTTTCAGTCATCTCTACCGTACTTTTTAAAAAAAATATGTTGATTACTGTGCCTGTGTAAATAGCCCAAGAAATGCATAAAGAGCGACTTTTGTGGATGGAAATCTAATTAGAGCATCACAGCAACTGCATGTGCAAAACCTTACCAATTCCAATGTATAAATCATGGCATGACAATAATTAGCATTTTCTCATTAAAGCAAGATAGCATTCATACTGTAAAAATAATCCAGTCCTAAACATATGCAGTGGCAAGGAAGTCTATGTCCAACTGGTGCAGTGCTCTGTAGTGTCAGGAGGCCATTTAGGTGGCAGGTCAGCAGTGTGGCACTGTGAGGACGTGCTGCTGAAATCCCCAGCAGTGTAGGTGCACATCTTTTTGTGCTCCTGAAGTTCCTAATCATAGATGGAAGCCTGATTCAGAATATAGAGTTTTATAAAGAGACATAGGAACCCACAGTTACTGGCAAAGCCTGAAACACATATCCTGAATAAAAGGAGGAACACATAAAAGTGGAACTTGATGAAGAAGAAGCACAAAGGTTAAACAAACACCAAGAGAAAAAGTACCTTGTGAACCTACACAACTAAAGGTGTGCAGACACTTTCACACATCTGAATAAGTTCTAATGAAAGAATGATTGAAAATTCTAATGAAAGAATAATTGAAAAGAAGATCCCAGATGACACAGAAAAATGGCTTTGCACTGAGCTAACCAAAGTGCATTTCTTTTTCTCCTTAATATTCACAATGGGATGTAATATGGTAGCTTCTAAGTCAACGTCTTTGTTCCCCAGGTTCAGCAGTATGGCTTTGGAAACATTTTATGTAAACCTTCTCCTTTTACCCAATTTCTAACAAAACTAATGATGATTGACTAATCTTACTACTCTTCAACAGATAGATACATGCTATAAAATCTAGTTAAAAAAAATCTACACAATAATCGAAGCTCCTAGTTCTTGCTTTGTTTGGGCGGCTTCTGCAGGAGGGAGCAAGATGAAAAGGGGAATAGAAACATGGTGATCTTACCTTATAAACAGTGCCAAAAGCTCCAGAGCCTAAAACTTTGACCTTTTTAAATTCTGTTTCCTTTAAAATTCTCAGATGAGCCTGGTTTGGTGCCTCCCCGCTGGGTGTCAGTGGTTCAACAAGCTGGTGCAGAGAGAAGATGATGTTAGAAGGTTATACGGTCTGGAAGGTTGAACATTTTGTGGAGGCAAATAAATCCTTCCTTTAAAATAATGAACATTTGATTCTATGTGAAATTTTCAGGAGGATAGCTCTGCTCTGACTTGCAGGAATAAATACCTGCTCCAAAAATAAAGCACGGAGGGGCAACTGCCATTTTGAAGGAGAATAAAGGAATACCTTTTCTCAAATGGGGGCTTTTGACTTCAAAGCCTTGAAACACATGGCATGAAAAATAATGTAATTACCACAGATGCTAAAGGAGATTATTTTTGTTTTGAACTGGTGAATAAATTATTAAAATGTTTAAACTAATGGGCAAGAATCATCTGCAACCTTTCATGCCTGCTCTTGTTTAACTGGATAAAATTCCCATGGTACCAGTGGTTCCTCCAGACCATGCAGTGTACAAGCAGCAATTGAAACTCTGACAGTGATTCTTTCCTCAGAAAAAAAGTATGTTGAATTGGCTATTGATTTTTAAAAAAATTTATCTCAGCGTTATTGCAAACAGCTGTAATGCCCTCCAAAGACATTTAACACTTTTATGATGCATAAGTCAGCTTTTTCCTTAGTGGTTTTCCTTTTGCTTTTCCTTTGAATAAAACCATATTTAGCTATATTCAATCTGATTTTAGAGGGTCAGCAACCTCTCTGTTGTGATGAAATACTCTCATTTTGAGGAATCCAGAGAGTACAATATAAGCTGAGCACAAATTGAACTCTATTATCACAACTGCAGAATACAGCAGTATGTAAAATATTGTTTTGTAGTGCAATGAAAAACAGGCCAGCTTGGGTTTTTTTCTTTTTTTTAAAGGATATTAGCAGCTGACTCTGCAAAGTTGGCAAGTACAGAAAGAAGCTGCAACTGGGATTTTAGCAAAATGTTAAAAACAATTGGCTTATTTACTAGAACTGGACTAGAAAGAGAAGGGGGCTAACCACAAAAGAGCAGTTTCCACCCAGGATTAGGAGTTTTGCTATATATGAGGTATCCAGAGAGTGATGCTGTAATGCACACAAACCCATGCAAAAACCAAAATGCAGTGTAGAAACCCTGTTCATGCTCAGCAGGGCGAACCATTCACTTTGATGGCTTTGTGGGCTTTTTGTGCTAAAAACAAACCAAAGACAAGACACAAACACTTCCTCAATTCCTTTCCCTCCTCTCCTTTTTTTCCACAGGATTGGGCATGCACCTGATCAAGGGGATAAAATTTTCAAAAGCACCCCAAGCTGCCACAGGAGCCTCAAGGCTTGTCCGGAGGGACACATGATTTGAGGCTGAAGGTCTATACAGTAAGGTAGTATGGATCAGCACCTCCCCCTGAAGGTGCAGTTTTTTCTGACTAGACAATCTCAATGACTTTCCTCGGGACTGAGACATCCAAATCCCTTAAATCTTTTGAAAATTATATGAAGAGGGATCAGATTTGAGATTAAATGAGAAGAAGTTAGGTGCACACCGTCCCCTTCCTGAGGCAGCCGCCGCATTTCCCATTCCAAGGAACTGCTGAGTTACAAGGCAGATGCAGGGTGCTTTAATCCTCTGGTATGAGGAGGAGGGCACCCACTGCCCCAGATCAAGCAGGGGTGCTGGCAGCGCTCACCTCCCTCTCCTGCAGCAGCCGGCGCAGGGTCCGCTTTCTGACGATGTGGCGTCTCCGCAGGTACAGGCCGATGCCCAGGCCCACCACCACCAGGCACAGGAGACCTCCGACAACACCGGCTGCAATTGAGGGGATCTTGGAGCTGCAATACAGGAGGGGATGCAGAAAGAGAAAAAAATTCTTAGGTGTCAGATTTTAGAGGAGCCCTACAAAGGTTGCAGGAAGCCTTAGGTTTTGATCAAACACACACTCTGGACATCCATGTAAGCCTATTTGACACTTCAGATTTCTTAGGTACCTGTATTTTTAAGTCCCTCATCCATTAATCTGTTCAAAGTGCTGCTTAATTTCCATCTGGGCTTAAACCACAAGTCTTCACTCTTCCCTCAAACTCACAATTGGAACTGATCCTCATAGCTTAAGCAAGGGGATTTCTCCTCCTTCCAACAAACCCATCAAGCACATAAGCATCAAATCTGTGATGCCTTTGTGCGCCAGCTGTGGGCAGCCCACATGTGATCAGAGACACGAAGCACGGGGAGAGAAGGCCTGTCAGGAATGCATACACAGTTGTGATACCAGCAATGCAGCCGACATCCCCTCATTACTGGAGGGGCATGCTGTAAGGGTCACAGGGAATGTCAGATCATTTGTCTTCCTTACAAGTACAAATGTCTGAAGCCAGGTATTGTGTGTATCATCCCCACTGTACATACAGATTGCTGCCTTTTTATTAGAGCCCAGTAATTGCAAATTTAAGCTGAAAAGAAAAACCTGTTTTCCTAGGTTGTTTTTTGGTCTGTACTTAAGAGATTCTTCCCAGCATTTTTTTTAAGTTGCCCCAGGGATTTTTATTAAATGCAGTCACTTTTTAACAGTACTTCTAGGCTGAATTGGTCTTGCCATAGCATGACTTTGTGGCCCGAAATTAAATCCCTCTCTCTCAGTCAGAGAAGACTGTTTGCTTGTTGCATGACCTTGAGCACATCACTGTGATATAAGATCTAGTGTGAATGTGACGAATGAGCACCCATCTGGGCATGCAGTATTTGGAGATGGAGAGATCACAAGGCTGGAAAAGACCCTCTGCATCTCTTGAGTCTCCTGCAGAACAGGTAACTATATCAGTCCTAAACGTATCTCTCGCTGCCCTTAATCCTTTCTTTTTCCATCCCCTTCTTTTATTCTTCAGTAACAGATCCCTAGTCCCACCTTGACAAAAACTGTAGGCAAAACAAGATTTTGAAGTCTTGTGCCAGTAGCAATATTTCTCAGTTCTTTAAACCATTTTATAGGTCTGAGCCTGCACTAATCTGTCACTTCCCCGTAAAGAGCTGAAGACTTAACTTTAGTCCCAGCCTTGCAGTGTCCAGTGTGGAAATGTAAACACACATGCATTCTTTCCAGCTCTGCCATTAATCGTAGCAGATGAAATACTCACCCATTTGGACAGCCTTCAAGACCTGGCCCTTTGCACCTGTAAAAACAAATGAGCGTTACAAACACAGTAGCTCTGGCCTACATACTTCTGTAATTCCAACTAAGAAGAGTGCTACTGATTGAAAAGTTTGTGTTTCAGAGCAGTCCAAGTGTTAACATAGGAATTTATAACAGTCATACACTCCATTAAATATCAGTCAACAACAACCTTGCTCCAAAATCTTTTATCTAGAGAAATAGCTATGCTGCATGCTTAGTTTAAAGAATGTTTTAAAACAACTTTTTAGCATGTGGTAGAAGTGGGGGAGGACATAGATACACAAAATAATGGATTCGCTGGCTCTGTGCAGAGCCCAGGGCTGACTGTGGAGGACAGAAGTAGCCTCCTCCTTGTACAAGGACAGAAATACATGTGGAAACATGTCATTGCAGACCCTCCTGCCTAATCCTTGTTTCCTGATAAGGTAAAGATTTCAATTTCCAGACTTTCTATTGTAATGGAAAACTTGGGTAGCAGATACACTTGGATAGCAGATACATTTCTTGACTCCCATCAAAAACAAGATTTTTGACAGCACTCTCTCTGGCTATAGTTGGCATGTGTCCATGATTATTTTTCCTTTAGAATCTAAAGTCTTATGTTACTGGTAATGTAAACAGGTACAATAGTTATCCAGAGAGCCAGGAATTGTACTAGCAAGTCATTCACCCTCCATTTGAGTTTAAAATGCTCAGAATTTTGGCAGCACAGTGCAAAAAAATAACACAGATGAAAACATAGTGACTGTGTTCACTTGATGGTCTAATGAGTGTGAGAGGCACAGTGCATTCCCCAGGTGCTGCTGGGCTACCATGTATGCTCTTCATGGGAATTGTGGTCTTTGTGGTGTCTACTGAGGAAGGAGAGCATTACAGAGAGGGTGACATCACCTCTGGAAAACAGAGCACAGGAAGGAGTAAAGTCCAGTTTGTGGTATCCGCTCCCTGTGCTGACTTAAAGAAAATGGATCATCCCAAAACAACTCCAGAGGAGGTCAAGCAGGGGGTAAGGAGTGAGCCCATGCCAGGAAAACTGGTCTCCACTGAGAGCAGGAACCAGAAAAATTTCAAAATGCCAGGTAGAGTTGCAGTTCTTCTCTCGTAACTTGGTCTGGGTCTGGGGAAGGAAGAGGTGAAGCAACTACTCACTTTATTGGGTTTTAGTTAGTTTGTTTGTTTTCAGTACTCGGATCTTGCCTTGTGTATTTGCCTTGTTTCTGGGCCAACACAGTGCTCCGGGACCCAGCATCTGGAAGGTCTTGTAAGTTCACTGGGCTCCCGTGCAAGAACGTGCATTCCGGTATCCTGGACATGCTGGAAGTGCTGTGCATACCAATTCCTGGATTCTGGGTCCTCAGCCTTGTTAGCTTTCCTATCTGCATACAGCTTGCTTTGTTTGCTCAGTTGTGTAACTAAGCACAGAGAGGCTGTATGTGCAGAACAGAGCCACCAGCTTGCTTATGGTCATAGGAGGCAGATCTTGCCTTGATCTTCTCTCTTTGGGTGCTCAGTGGAAGACTGATCTAGGACTCCAGACCTCATCCAGTCATGGTCTACCACCCGGATATGAATTTCTAATGCAACAAAGCATGTGCAGCTGCTCTTGATAAGAATGTGAATTTAGAAGACCTCACCTAATTTCGGAATATGACTACTGTCCCTCAAAGTATCTCTTCCTCAAAATTCTGGTTTGCCATTCTATTTTATGATGGCCAGTTCTCTATGTGCTTTCTAACAGCAAACAAAACTGGCTGAGGGGATTGTATCCACAGTCTGAGGAATGACCAGCTAGTTCCTCTCTTACACATCAAAGTAGAGGCAGGAGAAGCATAGATTTTTATTAGTCCCCTTCCCTTTCCCACACAAATCCATCAATATCAAGTCTGGTGGGACAAAGTAAAAATGTGTTTGGGAAGAAATAGAGAGATCAGCTTGTGCTTTTCAAATCCCACTTGGTTTTCTGATTAATTTCACAAGTCAGAGAAGAAACAAAGCCCATAAGAATTATCCCTCCAGGACTATATATAACTATCTTTCTTAATGTGGAATTTTATGATGACACCCAACATAAGTAACCCAGATTTTATGGAACCTAAACAATCACGTTTTCCATTCTTGAGTCATTTTTCTTCTGCTTACAGAAACCAAAATGAAAAACGTCACCTTGTGCTATGAAGTACCTCAAGATCTTATGGAGAGGTTAGATGAATATAACAGCAGTGGTAGTCTTTGATATATTTCTCTACTTACTGGAAAATTAGTTCTGTGTACAGTTCCTGAAAACTACTTCATCCTGAACTCAGCATTTTACCTGTCTGTGTAAATATTACTTGTCCCAGGGCAGACACAGCTATTTATTTCCTAAATCCATCAAGATTTTAACAACTTCCTCTTCAACCCATAGTTCCTAATTTGATGTAATACAGTCAAGTTATTATGATTAATGGCCTTTCAGAGGGGTCTTACACTATAACAACCTAAGTTACTTCGCAATCATAAAAGGAATGGAAAACCATTTTTAAACCTTTTTAAACTTTATAAAAATTATACTTTGTCCTTTCTTTCTAATTAACCTTCCAAGTGTGACAAAGGCATAGAATTTGTGCTGTGTTTCTGCAGCCTTCCCTCTCAGATCCCCTGCCCACTTCCTCATCTCCTCCAAAAATCCCTTAGCATTTAAAATGAAGACTGGTGAGACACAGAGTGTTGATAGCAACTGTGGATGGAGGCAGGATGTGTCAGCCAGTGGTACTGGCTACAGTGGTGGCTTCTCTCCTCCTTGCTTATCCACCCCAGTGGCTGAGTTTAATTCATGTACTCTGTGAGACTGGCAAGGGAAAATCAAATCCTTCAACACTGACCAGATTAATTAAGACGGTGAGTGTCATGAATTGACTGATGAACATAAATGGGGTAATTCCAGGGCTTTTGAGATGTTGCTGTCTTTATCATAGAATATATTCTCAGCTGTACTAGAGGCAGGGCAAAAGGAAGCTTGTGTACAAAATCCCCACGAGAATACAGGAGAACTGGGAGAGAAGGGGTGTTTTGGGCTAAGCAGAGAGAAAGCACCCTTCATTCTGTTTACTAATGAAGGCTGAAAAATGGACTCAGCAAAGAAAATGAGACTCGAAGGAATTCTTCATGGCATTACAAAAGAAGCAATGAATGACCAGTACGCATACCTAAAGTGAAAAAATGAAGTGCGTGACAAAACTCAGTTGGGAAGAGAAGTCTTTTACTTGAAGCTTCTTCATATAAGGAAAACAGAGAGAGATCCTGGGAACCCTTACTTGCACGACTACTGAAGTCAGCACACTTAATCATGCTGATAAGATTTTGTGGGCTCTAGCCATGAAATTGGACAGGAACAGAAATGAAGTTGTTGTTTCTTGTCATGCAAGAATCGCTGAGACTGTGGTTTCTAAGGATGCAAAAGCTTTGTGAGACAGATGTTTTCCAGCCACTGCTCAACAGATCCATTCTCACAGCAAAATGAGGGAAAGGCGTGAAGAGAAATGGCATTGCTGATGGATCGCCTTCAGAGGGACAACGTCGTGCCAGACTGCATGTTCCCATATTATAACTCTGACACTGGCTACCTACTCATCCATGG